>OX375880.1:1422500-1593000 GCA_947359465.1 Metellina segmentata | reverse complement strand
GCCATACTATGTGAAACTGGAAATCAAAAATGGTCATGCCGAAAAAATTCAATTAGAAAATAAATAGGAAAAAATCTCAAATATGGATATTTATTTCAAGCTTTCTTGCATCACACATATCTTTCTTAAAGCAATTTGTAATTCCTTTTAAAGGCACTTTAAAATTCCTCTATCCAAAATAGGTTTAGCATGTAATGAACAAACAACAAATAAGTAAAATAGTTATTATACCCCTTCTAAATGTATTAAATATAAGTCTTTCCTACACGATTTTCCCACAAGTCCTTGATAGAAAGTCTTATAATTTTTTTAGAAGTTTCGAACTTCCTTAGCAGTTGTTTTGCTACCGCACATGTGTTAATTTCATAACATTAAACTCAAAATATCACTCTTGTAGAATTCTTTCACGCCATGTTCAGTTAGTCACTAAAATTGCATCTACTACTTGAATTGACAAAGGGTATATGACGTTTAGTAACAAACGTACGTTTTAATTTTATGTAAAATATCTGTTCGGCACATAGGACACGTTAAGAGACCTTTCGCACATCTCATACATGTCACCAGATGACCGCAAGGCTGTAAAGTAGCATCCATTTCCGATTCCAAACAAATTTTACAAAGTCGTTCGTCCTTGTTGTTTGAGGGGTAAGGTTTTACATCGGGTTTTATAAAAACATCGGTATTATTCTTGATTTCATCCACCTGTACAATTTCATCTGTTGGTGTTCTTTTTGATATAGGGTCAGCAACCATTTGTTGTTGTTGGGCTACCAAACATTTTGGATAAAACTTTATGTGTTCGTGTCTCACTACATCATCTCCTTGCCAATTTTCAAGCTCTTCGCCACACCAATAGCACCTGACCCTGTCCTTTACACCCGTATAAAACAATCCGTTTTCGGCCAGGTCCCAAAAGTCAAAGTTTGTGCGTGGCCAATCTCTAAACGTAGATAGGCGTTTATTGAGCATAGACATGCTTGGAAATTTTGTCTTCATATTTACATAATGGTTATTCATTTTCCTAAACACTATACTTATCTGTTACTCTTAAGTGTCAAATTATAAGATCTATTGAGTTAAATCCCTTCAAAAAGGTTATCCTCAGCAATTAAAAAAAAACTGGTACTAGTTCAGGGCTCGAAATACCCGGGTGCACTGTGCACGTGAAAATGAAATTGTGCACCTAATTCCTTCCCGCTAGGTGCACGCGGTGTACCTAACGTTAAAAAAAAAAAGGGGGGGGGGAAGGGTTTTATCTTATTTTGATGTTTGAACAAAATATTAGTATCGACCTCTCTCGTTCCAAAGGAACTTAATTAACATTTCTAAATACACACTATGCAAAACCAAAATCGTTGAGCCGTAACGGGTTTATACATTAGGAAGTTTTACTTGTTTCACTGCCATCAGAACTTTCAGATGATCGAAACATTTTGCAGATGGCTCTGTTAAAGCGGCTGTCTCGACAGCCGTGGGCCGGAGAGAAGGAAGAATTTAGATGTTTAAATATTTTTATTTACTATCTACTACTGACCCATATAAACATACCAAACCAATAAAGTAGTTTAAATTACATTAATGCTCTTATATTACATTTTCTTTTAAATGTGCACCTAAAATATAACCTGTGCACCAAATTTAAAATCTTAGGTGCACAAGAGGCATCTGTAGTAAAAACTCTATTTCGAGGCCTGTACTAGTTAAATATACTAATTACTGTTCAACAAAAGGCAAGGATTTGTTCTCCTAAATAAATAATTCAATTTTGCTGATGTAAATTTAGAAAAATAAAACTACACAATCAAGAGAAATCAGTATACTTTAAAGAAAGTAAACAACAAGTTTCTCTTACATAAATTATATTTGGCTACATATTTCTTTTCTTGCTCATGTTTAGGCATCGAATTGAATTGCATTCAGCTCATCAGCGTGATGGAGCAAAAAAAAAAAGGACAAATTACATGCACATTTAAGCATACCCCTTTTGTTAAAATCCTGTATTATAACATAAAGTTTCACCTGTCGCATTATCACAAGCACGTGTTTTTTGAGTACGTTCTTCACTCACGAGTTCTTTGTCACTCACAAAAGATAGGACTAAAATAAAATTAACTTTACTGATTAGTAAGTGTATGGTGTTATATAGTTCAGTTCTTCGTGTCTTCAGTTTACAATTATTTTCCCCAAGAACAGATAACGTTTATCAATAGCCATGTTTAATGTCTGTGCAATTGTGGATATTGATGCATTTCAGACTAAGGAAGGTTTCTTAGTACATGAATACTGATACATCGCTATAAAATCGCAAGTAGCTTCAAGTATTCGTTTTAACCTATCGCCTACTAAGTATAAACTTAGTGCCAAAGATCATAAAACTGTGCGATATGTTAAAAATTACGTGTGTGGACTTCCTTTCTGTCCCATAGCATGGGAAAACGTGTCTCCCTTAGAAAGTCTAGACTCTAAACTTTTGGAATTGTACAAGCAGACAAAGAGTGCCACTCAGTACCTAGTAGCTTACAAAGGTGGTTGTGTTGAGAAGCAACGCTTAGATGCATTGAATATTCCGAACATCAACTTGGAACACTTTAGGTGTCCCAAATTCGATGCACTATGTGCTTTAAGCAGCAACAAAGAGATCCAAAAACAACCATGTGGTCATCACAAAAATAATTTGCATTGCCTAAAAGCTGAGGTGACGGCATTTAATAACTGGCTCATAGGAAATATATGTCTCTTTTAAAAAATGTAGGCATGTAAAAAATATGTTCTTTTGTTTTTGCTATATAATGCAATAATTTTGTGTAAAATATATGAATACTGTGGTTGTTTTTCAATTAAAAAGTGTTATACAGTTTATTTTGTTTCAGTATGACTTCTTTCAATATGTTTTAGAATTATTTTTCAATATGTTTTAGACTTATTTTTCAATATGTTTTAGAATTATTTTTCAATATGATTTAGAACAATTTGTTTTTAGCAGAGATTGTTTGAAGAAATACATAGAATTCATACTTAAACATTATTTCAATGATATTTGTTCATTTAAAAATTAATTAATATTTAAAATTTTCAGTTGTTATTTAATTTTACTCATGTGTAAAACTATCAGTGGTGTGAGTAAATCTTTAGACTATGCATTAACTATCAAGAAAGTGCAACAATTTATTTTGTTTAGCAGCCTCGAAGTGTACACATTATTTTCAAAATCACGAAACCCACTTACTATACGTAGCAATGTAGTATATCTGAAATTATAAAAGACCTATACAAAGTATCTTGTAAAATACTTATACAAAATTGGCATTTGGCTCTGCAATTTAAACTACATAACATACACAAGGTTTTCAAGTAAATAAAAAGAAGTTCATATGTTTAGTAAAATGTATGGTTTGCAAGAGCATTAGAAAAAAGAACATTTAATTTAGAACTTCAAGGACTAAAAGTTTATTACTATTCATTTTGACTACTTCAAATGTACAAGTAAACATCTTCATAGTATGGGTCTTGCAAAGTTTCAACTTAGGTAAAAAATATTTTACTTTTACAGTTTTCTTCTTAATTTTTTTTCTTACATAAAGACACGCTTTAAGAAATTAAACTGCTAAATGTCTTAATTGTAAATCAAAAAGAATTTTTTTGTAATCTGCATTTTAAAAATTTGTAATAATAGCTAATTTACATGTTTTAATCGTATTTTTTGAAAATCATTATTAAAATATGTGTAATAGTATCTAATTTTGATGTAAAAGCATCTGAACATTTTACAATAAATCAAAGAAAATTTCATTTGAAACAGTTTGTAAATCTAAAAAATTAAATCGCTAAATTACAGACAGTTTTATTTAAATAAAAAAAAATATGGCTAGGAAAGAATAATTAAAAATAACTAGGGTGCCTGCCCCCTTCTCGCTAACGCTCGCCAACCCCCGGAGGATTGCTTCGCAATCCTCATTGGTTCGCTGCGCGAACCTATGCTCGCTTCGCTCGCCTCAATGAAGACATGTGTCCTAGCAGAAGGGATTGTTTACAAAATATGTTACCAAAAAAATGTTTTTCAAATCTAAATTTGCTGTATTACAGAAAAAATATATACAGTATCTCTAAAATCAGAATTCAAATGAAAACTTTGTGCAAATTTTGACTCGAAATGTGAGCGTTGCTTTGGAAATTGAATACCCAGCATGTTGTTTGTGTGTACATTTTCCCAGCACTCAAACGACCCACACTTTTTCAATGAGTTTGTTGCCGAAAGTTGTAGTGCAAGCGTCTTGTTGAACTATAATTGTTGGCCCTGAAAAGGACCGTTTTTTAAATGGCCCTGAAAAGATCCTCCGCTTTCTTTGATTTCTATTATAAACTAACTGCAACAGCTCATTAAAATTTCCTTTTTTTTTTCAATAAAATTTCATCCGATAACGCTATAAATTCAATCGATGCGCGAGACTTCGCGATAAACAAACAATCGTACAGTGTTGCCAAAACGCGATTACAAATAACGTCTTTTTCGTGAGCCACGTAAGAGAATTATATATATAGATGTAAGGTTTGATTTCAATACAATTATAACTTCTTCAAATGAACAAGGAGTCATTTGCGTTTCTACTCATTTGTTAAAGTCATCAAACTTTGTAAGTTTAATTAACTTTGTTCTACTGTTTCTTTGTTTAATGAACTTACTTCTGTAAGTCCTGTGTTCTACTTCTGTGGTATACGGGTGAGTTTTCTTGGGTTCAATTAAAAAAAATTTACAAGGAAACATGTTCATAGTATGGGTCTTGCAAAGTTTTCAAATAAAAGAAAAAAGATTTTTGTACTTTTATTTAAGGGTACGTTATTTAAAAATAAATTCTGCAATAAAATATGTGCTATAGCATCTAATGTATAATTAGTGTTTAAGTAAAAGCACCTAAATTAAAAAACATAAATATTTATAGCAAATAAAATTTCATTTCAGATCTTGCATTGTAAAAGACACAATTTATAAAATTAGTATTTAATTTTTTTTTTTTAATCCGAAATGCAGTGTATGTGGTTAAGACAAGCATAAAAGTTTCTTTAAAATAACAATAAGATGTAAGCATAAAAAATAATAGTCACAAAGGCATAAATATTAATTATAATGTTTTCCAAATATCGTTTAGTGTACATTCCTATTTACACTGCGTTCCAGTTCAGGGGGGGGGGGAGAGTACATAACGGGATTATCACTAATTTATACAATAATTTTTCGAAACGTTAAGTTAATTCTAGGGCATAATGCATTTCCACGGGGCAAGCTGTGTAACCAAAATTTTTTTGTTGGATAAATCATTACAAGCAAGCTTAAATTTTCCAGAACAATTTTTAAAGAGTTGTAGTTCTTTCTAGAAAACACAAACTGTCTTTTTTGTCCAAATGAAACAGACGCTATGGGTGTGTTATGATCCAAGTCCTTCTCGTTGTCTTTATGTGCACCTATACAGTCCTTACCATCTTTATAACGGTTCACCAACACAAAATTAAATCTGGCATCAATTATTCGTTCCACTTCACCCTTTATTTCCAACAGTAAAGGAGACCAGGGCTTGGCTGCAATACAAGATCCACTAAAGGTATAGCTTATACCTTCGCCCCCGTATGCTACAAGTTGTCGAGGTATAGTATGTTTCTTACCGTAAATTTCTATGGTAGTTTCCTCTTTCTTTAAATACGTTAATTCGTTTTCCAATCGTTAATCGACGGAATTATGACCAACCATCACAATCTGTAAACAATTTACCATATTCATAGCATAAAGAATCTTTACAGTATTTCTGAAAACACTGTTCTTTGTCTGTACGCATTTTCTTTGCAGGTCTAATATCACTAGAATCAATGATGTATCTAAAAACAGTAGAAGGACAAAAATCCAGAGAAGCAAAGTTATTCAAAGATCCAAGAAACAAGTTCAACTATGCTTTTAAAAGCCTCTTAGTTATCAAACAGTATAATCACTTTCTTTTGTTTGGTCCCTAACATTTTCAGATACCACAACACGTGTACTTCAGTAGTTTAAGCTAATCTTTAATTTTCTTTCGAGTCACTTTTATCGATGACTCCTTGTATAAGTACGTTCCTCCTCTTTAACCTACACGTGCAAAAACATAATCCTTAGTCATGTGTAATTCTCTTGTGACGTCATTCACAACGTCACTCCTCGCCTTGTATTCCTCCGCGTTTACGCCCGTAGACAAATCGCTGTGATTAGGTACTGCATGTTCTAACATGTAATCTGACGTCACAGAATGGTCATTCCCAATAAAATAAAACTAACCTATTGCCACTTGTCAGTAAAGTAACTTACATGTCATTCATAAAATTCAAAACAACTCAACTCCATTACTACAAAATAGAAAGTATTTAAAAATATTAGAAGCAGGACACCTTCAATTAAACTTTACTCTACATCACATCACATAAAAAATCTCAAGTTCCAAACGTAAACACACCGCATCAAAATCTCAGAAAAAATCTCAAGTCCCAAACGTAAACACACCTTCTGTTGCCATTCAACAATAGATAAACTAAAAAATAAATTGAAACAACTCAACTCCACTCGACCCTAATGTTTTTATTCAGTAGCAGGACACATACGCCTCAACTCGACCATCAATACGTCACTTCCTGTTTGGGATGACGTCACGCTATGACGTCACTAGCCATGTCTCTCTTTTTGATGACGTCACTTCCGCCTCGTATATGGAGGGGTATACTACTACTTACGCTAATTAAACACAAGAAAGCGCATAGGAATTGTAATCTATTTATATGATGCACAAAAGATGTTCTATTTTTAATTAAATACAGCAATAACATCAAATAAAAAAGGCATGCTATGTTTTCCAACGATTCTTATTTTCAAATCATATTAAATTTTATCATGAAAAAACGAATACTACACTGCTGAATAGCGAACAATCGCCTTTCACGAAGCAAATCCCTTGAGGATAGACGCATGCCTGGTAAAACCGCGAAACAGGCAAAACAGAAGTTATAGAAAACTACAATGTATAGCCACCAGCCAAAATCATAAAAGGGTATGAAAACTTTTTCTTGACCTTTCCGAGACCTTTTATAGCCCGTCGGGCAAAAAGGTTAGAAAATTCTTTGACAAATTTTTGTCTTTTCTGGATATTAAAGGTCAAAAAAGGTTTTTATTTTTTCCCGACGGGATATAAAACGCCAAGCTTAACATGAAACTGGACACGGACCATCTGAGTCACCAATCGCTTGACATGGGGGAAAACAAAAGTAGAGAATGCATCGGGGTTGGTGCACGTTAAATCTGTAGGTGTGAATTGAATGGGAAAGATACCGACCCATTTTGATGAAGCCAGTGGCCTCGAATTCAATTTCCGATCCAACCAATTATTCCTACAGACGGTGTTCAGATTCTGCGATTGAAATTGTTAACATTTTGTTCTTCACACCAAGATTGACTGCTTTTTCATTAGCATTCCTTTTAGAAAACTAGAGTTTCACTGCATCCGTAACCCTTTGCAGCTCAGAGTACATGTCCCATGTGTTCTTTCAAACTATGGAGACTATGGAGTTCTTTCAAACATGTCACGAGGTGTTGTCCTCGGATCTTTCCAAGGGACTGATCCCGGACCGTCGTCGAAAGCTCGTTGTGTTGCTCTAGTACGACGTTAACTAAAATTACCAAATTACCATCTTTCAAACTATGTGATGGTTATGGTAATTTTAGTTAACGTCGTAGTAGAGCAACACAAAGGGTTATTGACGACGGTCCGGGATCAATCCCTTAAGGGAAGGATCCGAGGACAACACCTCGTAATTTTGAACCACGGTCAGATGACGAAGCAACACCTGAACTGGCATCCCACTCTACAAACTTCCACACCAGCCCAAAGTGAGGACTTTCGGCCACGACAGATTTAAGGTGCACCAACCGCCTCTACACCATACGCTTACTAACATCCATGCCCGGACCCGGATTCGAACCAGGAACCTTCCGATCTAAAGGCTAACACCTTAACCACTATACCGGTTGGTCGGCTCAAACTATGTGAAGATGTCTCATTGAGACAATTCAGATTTTATATTCAGGCTTAGAATGTCTATTGCTCACTTTACAAAACATTTCATATCAAGGATGATGATTGAAGTGCATGGAGTCATTCACAACCCACTGGTGTACGTAAAATCTGTAGAGACGTATGAATCCTATCAATCCGGCGAGGGTTTCACAATGGTGAACAGTCAAACACCTTCATAGGTTTGCGTTCTGTTCATGATGGTCACATGATTCATTTTTTTCTGGTGGAGTCCCACTGAAATCATTTCAAGGCAGAATGACCTTTGAAGAAATGTTTAGTTTCACGCCAATCGTTTGACAAGAATCGCTTGACAGGAATATGGGACGTGTTGGATAGAGTCAACAATCGCTTGACATGGGGGGAAAACATATCTTGGGTGCACCTTAATACTGTCGTGACTGCTATCTCGAGAAAAACTCAGCTCTATCAGAATGTGTTCAAGGCGTTGACAGACAGGAATGGAAAAGATACCGGCCTCGAATTCGACACACTAAATAATCCGATGAAGGGGTCTGCGATTGAAAATGAAATTTCAATTGGCTCATTCGATCGACATCCTGAAATTTTTAACAAAACGTTTTTCTCAAGCCTCAAGCAAACTGAGGCACCGCAAGATACCAAAGTCTCTGAAAAGGTAGGCATGCCCTTTCCAAAGTCGACCATTTACGATTGGTCGACCGAAAACATTCAACACAAAAAATTAGGATGGTATTTTTTAATTAACGTCACATTGGAGAAACACAACGGGCTATTGGTGACAGTCCGGTATCAACTCCGAAGGAAAGATGCCGACCAACCGGTATAGTGGTTAAGGTGTTAGCCTCTAGATCGGAAGGTTCCTGGTTCGAATCCGGGTACGGGCATGGATGTTTGTAAGCGTATGGTGTAGAGGCGGCTGGTGCACCTTAAATCTGTCGTGGCCGAAAGTCCTCACGTTGGGTTGGCGTGGAAGTTTGGAGAGTGGGGTGCCAGCTCAGGTGTTGCTTCGTCATCTGACCGTGGTTCAAAATTACGAGGTGTTGTCCTCGGATCTTTCCCTTAAGGGACTGATCCCGGACCGTCGTCAATAGCCCGTTGTGTTGCTCTAGTACGACGTTAACTAAAATTACCAAAATTACCAATTACCCGGACCGTCGTCAATAGCCTGCTGTGTTGCTCTAGTACGACGTTAATTAAAATTACTCCACCTTACTTTGTACAAGATGGTTTTTGTTGGATTCAAACTCGCAACCCTCAAAAATTAAGTGTACCAAATTTATTGTGAATTAGTTAAATTGTGATAGAGATACTAAACGTTATTCCTCTTTAGATCTCGGATCTTCCTTTACGGTATTGATCCTGGATCATCGTCAATAGCCCGTTGTATTGTTGCAGTTCGACTTTACTTTAAATATGTAACTACTTACCTATTAGGATTACGAATTGTTTTTATCTCCCTCTAGTAGTAAGACAAATAAAACGAGGGTTAATACAAAGCCTATGTTTCCCACAGGATTCTAAAGAATGAATGTATCAAATTTGATCCGACATCGTAAAAATACTCAATATTATTAATATGGGGATTTCGAATTGTTTTTAGACTCTCTGCACGCCCAAGAGAAATATAATGGGCGTTATTATGTAGCCTATGTAACTCGCAGGGTTCTAAAGAGCAAGTATAGCAAATTTGGTGTGGATTGGTCAAACGGTGTAGATTTGTATAGAGAACAGAGAACTGGTTTATATATATAATAGTTTTATAATATGGATTATAGAGACAATTAAGAAATGGTTTTAGATTATTAAAAAGTTATCGATATTTTATTATTTGTAACTTGATTCAAGGTAAATTTATGGGTTCAGGTTTAATACATTTTAATTTCCTGATTATGCATAAATTTTATTTTCGACTTCGAGGTTATGCATTGCATTTTTATTTAATTTTTTATTAATTATTTTGTTCAGTCTCATTTTAGAGAGTTGGTATCTGATCAGGACCCCATTGTCTCTCCTAGGTCAAGAATAGGTGCTTTTTATGTAGATTAGATAACTTATTTTTATGATTAAGGCAAATATTTAAATTATTAAAAAATATTGTTATCTCAAGGTCACCTGAAAATAAAGATATTTATTAATTTGTACTATGTAAATATACACTGGAAATCGAATTGAGTTGAATTTATACACTGGACATTTCATCTTGAAATTTGTGAAAATAATTCGAATAAATTTAAAACGTCATAAAAAGTTAATTATCCTCGCTTAGTCCATTTTTCAATCAATGGAGGTTTGACCATTTCAGTCTGAAAATTGACTGTCTCCGTAATTAGTTATATTTATGGTAATTTGGTAATTTTTGTTAAAACCAAAAATATTAAAACCACAACTTTTGATACATTAAATTTACCTACTTTATGCTAAATTTACCTATGTCTAAACTTAAAACTTATGAATAATTATAATTAATAACGTTTGAAATATTTGTTATATGACCAGCTAACGCTAATGTTATGCAAAATTTGAGAAACACGACATTTAAAATTGTCAGTACTAATTCATCAATTCTAAATGTAATTACAAAACGCGAATACACCAGTAAATGATTTTTCGACATATTTATTAATTTTATCTCAGTAAATAATGCATTTCCAAACATGTAAAGACAGTTTTAAATAGTTCAAATTCAATGCAATACAAAATAGTTTCGAAAACGATACACCCACTATGTTAGAATTTTAACGTTTAAACAGTTTTATTTGTCCGAAAAACACTTGATAAAATTTTTCTTTCTTATCAGTCAAAAATCTTGCGATGGCTGGAAATATTCCCGTTTTCAAACCCGTGAAAAAATCTGCTGTCACTGCTTCTTGCAAAAAATTGGTTTTAGTGTTTTTCCCTTCATGTAAATTTATCTTTGAAATAAAAAAAAAGAAATTGCAAGTTTAAAACTAGAAAGTTTTTGGACACCTAACAATCAAAATTAAGCCAGTTTTGTCAGCATTTATTCTATGCAAAGTGGGTTTTGTATTTTGCTTAATCAGGTGGGTTGTAGCATTTTGTCCACTCCACAATTTAAAAAAAATGGAGATCTGCACAGTTTCTCCTTTTCAACACATGAACCCACACCATTCTACAAAAAAAAAAAATGATGTAACACCACCCCGATGCAAGGTTTATAGAAGACCCCGATGGCGTCCCCACTCCTCAGCAATTCTTCGTATTTCGAAGGGGGGGAAAGACGGGACAAATATGACTCACTAATGACTTCCATGAGAAAACATCTCAAAGAAGCCAAAGCTAAAACATGCGCCAAAGTATTTGCCAAAAAAGCGATAACTAAAGAAATGTAATAGTTGCAAATAGCGATAACTCGCCAGAAAAAGTTACCATGAACACACACTAATTACCCGCCTCGGGCGCTGCATTTCGCACCCGTTCGATAGATTAGTGCTAATTCCATTTGCAGGTGGGAGCCGTCATGACTCAGTAGGAATTATGTCTTGTGTTGGGCACAGCGTGGCCAAATATAGCCCTTGCACCATAAAATTACAAAAACCAACCAATCATTGTTAATGTTCAATCCCCGTAGGAAAAATCACAGAACGCTCTGGTCTTTAGAACCACGGTCAGATAACGAGTTCAACACAAGAGACGGCACTCCTCTCTAAACATCCACCCTTCATAAACGAGATTAGCATACACCAGCTCCCCGTGTACACAACTGTCCTCACGCTGGCGTGGTGAGGAGGTTTGGAGAGTTGAGTGCCACTCCAGGTGTCATCTGACTGTGGTTCTAAATTACGTGTTGTCCTCGGATTTCGCTTCGCGATTGAAAACATGGTCAGCTTATTTGATTTCCCCAATGGAGCTGTTTGAAACGATGGAGAAGTATCAAACTTAAATCAGTTATTATATGTTAAGATTTAAAACTGGGACGAGCTGGCTTTAGATACAAGGCCTAATATGAAAATGGCTAGACCATCAGTTCTTCTGACGTTACTATATAAGAACGGTCTTGAAGACGCGAACACACTTAACGACATTGTTGAGAAATTTTCTCACAATACCAGTCACCTTAGATGGAGTTTTAGTAAACTAAAGATCACAAAAAAATTGCCACAGAAACTTCACAAGACGACTAACCAACGCAACATATCAATAGCGCACAAGTTACCTTTAAAGCTATCTTTTGAGGACATTGTAAACACGTTTGCAGCCAAAAAGTCCGTAAAGTTAAGTTGTTCTGATTAAATTAATTTTTATCACATTTTGTCAATATAAAGTAAGAGATTGTGGCTTACTCGCCTAACCCTGGCGGTCATATAATGAAATATGTAGGAAACAGCACTATTGATTCTACCCGGAATAAGGTGAGATTTATTCAGGGTTTCTGGATTAATCAAATAAATTTTTACAGCATTTCATAGGTAATGGTAATTTTAGTTATCGTCCTACTAGAGCAACACAACGGGCTATTGACGACGGTCCGGGATCAGTCCCTTCAGGGAAAGATCCGAGGACAACACCTCGTCATTTTGAACCACGGTCAGATGACGAAGCAACAGCATTTCATAGGAGATGGCCTCCTAGGAAATTAAAACAAGAGAGGAGATGGCCTCCTGCAGTGAAAACACGAGTTCAAGTTGAACGAGCTCCTCAGCGGACCTCGGGGTCTTTCAGGATCCGCAGATATAGCAAGCAAATACAAATTGTTAAAATAATATCGAAACATTAAATTAGCTGCATACCAAAAAGTCGATCTCATTGAATCGCTATTAAATAAAATCTTTCACTTAGTACTGCAGTAGAGTTGGGAAAAAAACAGCACACAATTCATGTTCTGCTGCCGATCAAATCAAATGCTAAGCTAACCGCAACACATTTAGGTGCAGATCGTGATTGGCAAGGTAGTCGTTGGCGAGAAATTATCGCCTAGGTGCTTCCTCTGTCGTTACGATAAGGAAATTTCTCAGCCAATCACGATCTCCACCTAAATGCCACGCAGAGTCTAGTCCTCGCGACACCTGTTTCGTCAGAGGCGTGCCAAAACGAATCGTCTATAGAAATATAGTGTCCAGACATCTTGTCGCAAGGAATTTGCGGCTGTACTTGAGGGTTTTTTCCGAGGGCTGCTATGGTAACGTGGGAATCAATATTTGATTCCTCACAAGATAATTATTTATTTTTAGAAAATCACATTTAAGGTATCGATCTGTTGTAAAAAGTTGCGCAGATTTCAAATCCATTGAAATGTTTACTCTATCTTTAACAATCACGAAGATAAAAACTAGGACTTGAGAACAAAAAATAAAAACGAAAGTCAGAAAACTTTGTTTTGTTTCGTTGGAATAGTTAGTGCTCAGGAAATGAATGGAAAAAAATAAATTTAGAATCTGATATCTTCATACTTGCCGTTCTAAAGAAAACAAATCTCTGTTATAAAAGGAAGTGTTTGCCTGTTTTCTGTGATCCAAGTCCTGACGAATCTATGGCACTTACAGTAGTGGAATTTGGCACACAGGTAGTCCAAATTGTTTGCGATTTTTGTGTCAAACCCGAATTTTAATATTTAATCTAGAAAATTTTAAATTAATTTATTAGTTTTTTTCACCATTCGTCCGAATGTGACGTCACATGTATCTCGAAAGAAGCAAGCAGATTTTGCGATTCTTGACCAATGACGTCACAAGCGTTTTCGTCCTAATGCTTTGGGAATCATGCCAAGTTTTTCCGATTCTAGCGTGTTTTGATTTACGTTGTTGATTAGTATGATTTTCTTGCAGACTATTTCAGGTATTCTATCTTCGCGATCGATAAAATTTTAAAATTAAATCCAGAACATTTAAAAATGAATTTAATTATTATTCCCTAGAATGGCAGCATCATAAAGAGATGGCAGATTCTAAATTAATTTTTCCCTGTTTCTGTTTGAACGCTTCTCACCCAAAAAACTAAACAAATAAAAAGTTTTAACTGGAATTTCGCAGTTTTTTTAATCTCCTAGATCGCTTAAAATAAGAGTAAAAATTTCAACAAATTTGAAATCTGCGGAAAATTTCAGAAAAAAACAATACTTAAAATATGATTTTCTAAAGAATAAATTTTAAATTGTAACTTTATATTTTTTCCCCATACGAATTCGGCCCTGATCGTGTTCGAGAAATCAGATTCCATTTTCTGTGGTTAAACAAATCCATCCAAAGAAAGCAAAACAAATGTCAATGCAGTGATGGCTCTTATCCAATAGGCTACGAATTCCTATTTGGTTTGTAAAGGAATTCGTAGCAATAACCAGGGGTTAGCGAACAGTGGTCACACCTGACCCCAGGAAAGGAACTGTCAAAGGAATGCCGTGATTACCACACAGTGGCTTTGGATAGTAATATATAAATGCCAATAAATACATTTTAAAAATGTTCTAGATTAAATTAAAAAATTAGGGCATCACATAAAATTAGGATTACCTGTGCGCCAAATTTCTTTACTGTAAGTCCTATAGATTTGCCTGGACACCACATACATGTAGACAGACACTTCCTTTTATACTAGTAGTGATACCAATTGATCTACTAGTGACTAGTCCAATCATAAAACGTGATACGAATAGTTCTAAATAAGAACACTGATTCTGAAAATTTAACACCATGTATCATTTCTATTTATTGAATTTAAATAAACACTCAAAAAATTACAAATACAAACTGTTTTTGACCTTTTAAAAATACTTATATCTTGTAACACATAGCTGTATACAAATATTTCTAATACAAAAATTGATTGGTTGTTAGCATGAAGAAAAGTCATCGAAAATGAGAGAAATAAGTGATTTAAAAGCTAGGTTTGAAAAATAAAAATAATAAAATAAATCAAGATTTCGTTTATTTAAATATTGTCATTCCAAACAGAGTTTGAAAAAAAAATTTTCGTCGTTTTTAAAAAGATAGTATATGTATATAAAATATTGAACATTTATCCATCTCTAATAATTTCATCATTATCAATAATGTTAAAATGAGCACATGGCAAATTTAAAAATCTTCCATGTTTCAAACGTGTGGTTCTCACGTGTGTGCCTTGTGAAGTTTTCATTCTTACATTTTCAATATTATCCAAAGAAGCATTTGCCTATCAATATTGCATCCCATTTTTTTCTCACAAATTAATGTGGAATGAAATCAGTGCTCAAATTTACGACTTGACCTAGAATTGCTTTTCCTCGAGCAGCTCGACACAGAATGAATGGACTTGCTGTGGATGGGAGTCTTATTCAATTTCGCATTCAAAGATGAATTATTTTCCCTTTCAAAAAGAGAACGTCGTAAGGGCTTGGATGTGTCAGGCTGTTCAACTGATGTCAAATGACATAAAGGTGATAAACATTCCAAAGCTATAGGAATGGTATCCAAATTAGTTGGTAAGCGTTTAGGGATGTTCCACAGTCCAACTGGAGTCAAACGATTTATTGGTGATATACATTCCAAAGCTATAGGAATAGTATCAAAAGAGTCATCAAATTTTCTTACAGGAATTGGATTTATTCTTCTCACTGGTTTCAGCAGGATGCCCTTGTCTCCTGCGGTCTTGTCCTCCTTACTCCTCGTGACTGTGGGAGAGCGTTTGAAATGAAGTTCTGAGGGCCGTTTCTTGCTCAGGATATTTTGATCCAAATTCAGTTTTATTGGATTTATCCTTTTGACTGGTTTTAGGAGGCTGCCCTTGTCTTTCGGAGTGCATTTGGAATGAAGTTCGGTTTCATTAGAGGGCTGCTTTTTGCCCAAACCATCGGCTTCCGAAGTAGTTTTTCTACTTTTTGTCTTGAGCAATCGAGATCCAAAAAAACTGGTTTTAGTCACTGCACCTGCAAAAGATTCAAGAGTTAGAAATAATTTTTTTCCCAGCAGTACAATGAAGCAATCATTTGATATATATTTGTTTAGCTTGTGACTGTAGGACATATTTTAAAGTGATATCATACTCAAATAATTACACATATCAATCATTCTATCCACTTAAAAGGTTTCGGTGTTACAAAGAAACGGGAAATCGTCAAACGGAAAATTTCCCGGGTTCTGTCACTGGGAGGGGAAATCACCAATGGCGTAGTCAAAACAGTGCAGTCTGGTCACATTAAAACTCTTGGATATTGTAAAAAAATCACAATCCTTTTTCAGTCTGTCCCAAGTGTATGAATGCACCAGTCTCTTAGGCCCCAAAGTACCCTAGTGATCAGTCTTCTTGCCCTCATTTCCTTCAGAGAAAATCTTTTAGCATTCACATACTTCACAGGGGACACACATGCTTTTATTCATACCTTGAATCGGTAGTTATTTTAATTAACGTCGCACTGGAACAACGCAGTCTATTGGGATCAGACCAGAAGAAAAAGATCCAAGGACAAACACTAACGGCCATATTCACAAGTCTCGAGTTAACTCGAGGATTATTAAGAACGGTATTCTCAAACAGCGTTTTAAGTGATCCAGGGATTAAAATGAGATGCTTGCTGTAATTGGCTACTACTGTCTCCTCACGATCACGTGGTATTGTTTATATTGGTTACGACGCCCGAATCTGCATTCATACTGATCTAACACGTACTTCGCCGTAGAATTGATTCCAAACTGTGAATAAATAGGACTCACACAGCATCTTAATATAGGTGTGGGAAAAGAAATGCAAAGGTATTTAATTTCAAATTGGATTTTTAGGAAACCTAAATTTTTCAAGAAAGAATTGTACACTATGTCTTGACAGATGTATGTAATCCGATTATCTTTGTACATGTCAGTATGGGTGTGTGTTGGTGGAAAAGTAACTTGTATTGTCAATTTTCTTTCATTTGTAATAAATCAACAGAATAATTTTTATTCTACGACGAATTTGTATCTGCCATGGTCATATTCTACCGTTTGCTCTCTCAAGCTTTGTGAACGGAGGTGCCACCATCTATCTTTTCGGCAAGCTGCTTGTTTAAGCTCTTAAGCTACCTTTAGTTTCATTCTTCTTTTGAATTTCAATAAAATTATGTTTTAAATTTTCCATTTAAGCAATATTATGATGAGAACATGAGCTGCTGTGCAGGAGGTGCTCCGTAATGATAGGCTCAGTCCAGTCGTCGTACGAATTCTGTAATTGAGCATAGAATAAAATGTGTCATTCATTTTATTTTGCTTGAATACATCGCAAAAAGATAGTACTGCGCATGCGTTAAATGTAACTCGCTATTTAAATCTCCGATTTCGGAGGAACAAAACGTAACACCGAACCGGCAGTTTAAACCACGGATCAGGACTTGTGAATACGGTTTTTTCGATAACTCGCAGATTATTGTTGATCCTTGAGTTAACTCGGACTTGTGAATACTGTTAGCAATTTTGAACTTAAGTCAGATGACGAGGTCATACTAGAGCCTGCACCCCAGTCTCAAAACTGCGCAAGAGATGGATTTTTGCATCGGAAGGGCGTAAAATGGATAGAAAACTTGAAATAGGTTGAAAATATTCAACGTACAAACACTCCATTCTTATTTATATCGATTGAAAAAATGTATCTAAAAGATCTATCATATAATTTTGTTCCTAACACATTAACTGCAAATGAAAAATTTCTAGTTAAGATCCGCAGAGAAGCAGTTGATTGAAAACTTGTTATTTTCAGGTTGGTCAAAAGATGAATCTGAAGCAGCTCAGCGGGCTATTGGTGGAGCTTCGAGCTCCATCCCGAAGATTAAGATCCGAGGACAACATCTGGTCATTTTTAACCTCGTTCATATTCCGAGGTCATGCCTGATGTGGCACCAACATGAATACATTTAGGGCCATGACAAATCATGGTGTCTACTAAATTTCTGTCGGTCCATTGTGGGACTTTTTAAAATACATGCATAATCTGATTTTACTTGATTATGTAGGTCAGTTAAATGCAATTATACTTTAAAATCACACTTTTTTTATTGCTGAGTCTAATCTTGAGAAAAGAGGACTCTCGTATCAAATTTCAGCTTTAATAAGCTGTTTTTTAAATAAAATTTAAAAAATAAAGACAAACCATAAATCATGTCAAAGTAGAAGAACATTAACTCTATATTATATTCGTTATTTGTTTTCTAAAAACTCGAAATCTTAATAAAATTTAAAGAAAAAAATCAACAATTACTTTAAAAACATTTTGATATGTAAATTTTTTATTTTTATGTTTTATGCATCAAATGAAGTTGGTGAAAAGTTTTCAATTTGTGTATTTAAAAAAACTGTCTCAGAATGGGGTTGGATTGGGGTAGTTCCATCATTTTCATTTCAGTTTGCATAATTTCTTTGTCTAATTGTTCAATTCCATCATTTGCAGTTTTCTTTTTTTCATTTGTATAAGTTCAACTGCAGGCCACCTTTGTTTATTGCTGAAATTTTTTTCCATTCAATCCATAAATGAACTTTTTTCTGATAATTAGAGCAACTTTTTTTGTTGCAGTAAAAATGGGAAAAGTTGCATTAATCATTCCCTAAAGTTGGATTTATTTCTGGTACAATAAATTCTAAAATAAATTATTCGTAAAAAATGAAAAAAAAATTCTAAATATATTGACAATTTTAGTTGTGTATAACAGTATTATAATACATTTTTAAAAACAGAAGAACTTTGAATGGCTGATACTTGGCTAGTCATTTCTTTAACATTGAAAAACTGCGCCAGTCGCATTTTTATAATGTGCTGTATCGGATAGCAGAAGCGCAAAATCCTTTTGCTCAGCATTAAGAGATTTTAAAACGTCATATCTACGAGGCGAACAACATATTTATGATCGACACTCGCCTCGCAAACTCTGCAGTCGGTTGCGCAACTTTCCTCTGCATTATCAGGAGTGCCAACCAATGTTCTTGCCATTTCACTTTCGTCTGTTAGGACGTACAGCTACTTTCCATTAACTTTTTGTTTGTCAGACACACGTGATCGAAGAATTGGTTCAGAGAGCAAAAAAATAAATAGTTATTTTATATTAATTAATTTCAAGCTAAATTTTAAAAAGTTGCAGGTGGTTGCATTTTTGCAAAACGTTGCAGTTATAGCTCACTTACAATACACCCCATGTAGGAGGAATTTTGGTTTTAGTACTTTACATGCAGCGTAGAACGTGTGAAAAAAAGTTGCATTGGTTGCCCCTACTGATAATTTAATAAATAGGAGATAAATTTTCGGGACCTGTAGACACCCTGTAAATTTAAAATGAACCAGTCCCCACATACAGAATGGTCTTTGGTTGGATCAGATTTTGAACACTAATTCGCTACTCTTCCAACTAGGCTACAGTAACCACTGTTATTTTCAGGAGCTTGACCAGGGGTGAAAACAGTCAAAGGGGGAAAATATATGCAGCGTTATTTTGAACTACAAAAATAGTTGAATAAAAATAGTATATTGTGTACTAATATGTGCACAGAACAGTGGTGCAGCCAGAAATTTTTTTGGGGGGGTAGGCAAATTTTTAGTTTACCTCCCATGGCTGCACCAATTGTACAGAATGTGTGTTTATGATAAGCATGTATTTTTGCCTATTATTTAGCATTATAAGCTCTACAAAATCCACTATAAACAACGAAATGTGTCTTTGGAAAAAAAAAAGGGGGGGGGGGGGTACATTAAACATAAACTCAAAATTTTGCAAAAAAGAAAAAATATCTTGCCAATTATGCAAACAGTATAAAAGAAGTTGCTTGAAGTTAAAAGTGTCATTTCACCAATGGTGCGATTTTTTTTCAACAGTTGCAATTTTTCCAAAACCTTGATAAAAAAATGAAATTAACATTGTAACATATATGTTTTAAGCACCCAACTGTTGGTTTCGAAAGAGACCAATAGATGGCGCCTGGGAGGTTCCTCCTCCAATGCGCAGTTAAGTTGCGCAGATGTATCTTTCAAGGGAGCCCCGGATGTACGAAAAGTGAAGTGTGATGTGACGCTTTTTTGTAAAAAAGACGCGATCCGACTCAGTCGCGGCCTTCATGTATATAGAGTCAATGATTGCTGTTAATAAATCGCAGTAATTACAACCAGGCAGTCCTATCGGTTTATTTAATCCACCACCCACACACATATTCGTAAGTTGCCCGGCGCTCGAGTTGAATAATGCTGGAAAAAGTTCCTTCAGCCCAGCCGAGCACTTACATTGGCGCCCAACGTGGGGCCGGATTGATGAATTGACGGAAATGGTGCCTGGAAATCGCTGGTAGTGTTCCGCAGAAGCAACACTTTACAGTCTGGAGATCGCGGCAAATCGGGAAAAGCGTTCGCTTGGATTTGCCTACACGTGGAATTGACGGGAAGCGGTCGCTTGGAGTCGTCGCACGTGGAAAGAGAGCCATTCTACAGGAAAGTGATAATCCGGAACATCGTCTTTCTTGGACCCAGATAAGAAATTTGATTGATTTTTCAAGTTGTCTAACTTTGTGAATTTAGTGTGATTCAAGTTTCGATTTAACTTCAACTTGAAAATTTATCGATTTAGAGTGATTCAAGTTTCGATTTAACTTCAGCTTGAAGAAATTTATCGATTTAGTGTGATTCAAGTTTTGATTTAACTTCAACTTGCATAAATTGGTAATTAGAAGTGCTGCATCGCATATGAATCGGAATTGGTTTTGAATTATATGAGTTAAAATTGCTTCATGATATATGAGAGACTAGGGAGTAAGATTTATAGTGTTAATATTTTTGTGTTCTCTCTTTAATTAGAAATGCTGCATCGCATAGGAATCTCAATTATTGTGTTTCAAGTTTCGATTTAACTTCAGCTTGAAAAACTTTATCGATTTAGTGTGATTCAAGTTTCGATTTAACTTCAGCTTGAAAATTTATCGATTTAGTGTGATTCAAGTTTCGATTTAACTTCAACTTGCATAAATTGGTAGTTAGAAATGCTGCATCGCATATGAATCGGAATTCGTTTTGAATTATTTGAGTTAAAATTGCTTCATGATATATGAGAGACTAGGGAGTAAGATTTATAGTGTTAATATTTTTGTGTTCTCTCTTTAATTAGAAATGCTGCATCGCATATGAATCTCAATTATTTTGAATTATATGAGTTATAATGGTTACATGATATATGAGGCTAAGGTATAAGATTTAGTGCATATGTATTGTGTGTTCTATCTTTTTAGGGTATAAGATTTAGTGCTAGTATTGTGTGTTCTCTTTTAGAGTATAGGATTTATTGCATATATTTTTGTCGTTCATATATATTGTATGAAATCTAGTACTTTCATTTAGTCATTTAAAAATCTATTTTCAAAATTCATTGTAAGAGGAACCTCTAATTGGTTAAAAGCTGGTTTTGAAAACAAAAATGACATTTTTGGCTAAAGGTAGACGGGAGGATCTTAGGATCCTAGCAGAGGAACTAGGGGAGGTCTTAAGAGAAAATCTAAAAATCTTTGAGCTAAAGGATATTATTGTCAATTCAGAGCATTATGAAGAAACATTCGCAAAAGAACTCCTGAAAACAATCATAGAGAACAGAGAATCTGAAAGGGAAAGAACTTTTGAACTGGAGAAAGCCGAAAAGGAAAGAACTTTTGAACTGGAGAAAACCGAAAAGGAAAGAGTTTTTGAACTCGAAAAGATAAAGTTGCAACTTGAAGCTCAGTCTGTGAATTTGACCACAGAAACTGGGCTCAAAAGGGAAAGTGAAAACCCTAAATGGGAATTGAGAAAACTAATTCCTAGCTTCAACCCAAAAGATGACGATATGGGTCTCTTCCTTAACATTTTTGAAAGACAGTTAAAGTTCATAAAAGTACCAGAGGATCAGTGGGTGGCTTATCTGATAGGAGCCCTACCACCAGATGTAGCTAAACTGATTGCAAGAGAGCCAGAAGAGGAGTCTAGAGATTACAGATACATCAGGGAAATGCTTCTGAAACGTTACAAACTCAGTGCCGAAAAATTCAGGCAGTTGTTCTCTCAACATAAAAAGACACATGAGAGCACCTGGAGAGATTTTTACTTCGAGCTGAGGACTTATTTTGAGGGATGGCTATCTGAACTGCACATCCAGGATTTTGATCAACTCAAGGATCTAATAATATCTGACCAGATGAAGAGGAGAACCCCTCCAGAAGTTAAAGAACATTTCCTTGATGAGTGGGCCGACTGCACTTCCCCTAAGGAACTTGCAGAAAAACTAGAGTCGTTTGACAATTTGCGAAGTAATATGAAGAAGGACCCTAATCCTGATTTCAAGAAGAGAGTTTTCAATAAACATAAGGATGAAGTTTCCAGAATGGGAAATTCGAAGAACCAGTTTTATCAGAAAAGGTTTGAAAGGCCGAGGCAAGAAACGAACCAAGAGGAGCGACCTGCTATAAGATGCTATGGATGTAATGAACCGGGTTATATAAAAGCCCGATGCCCAAAGTGTAATCCATCTGTGCAGAATAACCCGACTCGAATTGGTTGCGTCCAACTACATTCTAGTACAGCTGAGTCATCTCCAGTTGCAGTGCTGAGAGTGAGCATCAATGGAATATGTGAAACAGCATGTGCTGACTCTGGAGCGAGTCACTCCATCGCTGGTGAAGCACTGTACTACCTCTTGCGAGAGCAGGGAGCGGAATTTATTTCTACTCATCTTAGCATATCCCTCGCGGATGGACACAAGTCGGAAATGACAGTTTACACCACCCTTGTGACCGTGGAGCTTGAAGGAAGATTCTTTTCAACCACTTTGATTGCATTACCCGAAGCCAAAGAAAACCGAACACTTTTGGGAACGGATTTTTTGAAGATATCTGGCGTAGTTCTAAATATAAAAGAAGGAGACTGGTTTTTCGGCGATAGTCCTCGCCACAAATACCCATTTGCAGAACAAATGAAATCTGTGTCATTTAAGAAATTCGGAAACGAGATTAAAATTAATTCGTGTTCACTTCGAGAGGTGGAAGGCCTTGCCCTTACGTCAACTCAGCGTGAAACGATGAACTGTCTCCTTAACGAGTATGAAAGGTCTTTTCATCCAGGGGGAGAGGCTACCCCTTTCATTGAACACCGGATACACTATGGACCATCCACCTGTTGCAGTACCTCCGTACAGAGTTTCCCCAGTAAAGAAAAGTGTAATGAAAAACGAGATAGAGAGAATGTTGGAAGAAGGCATAATTGAGGACTGCGAGTCACCATATGCGGCTCCTGTGGTTCTGATCCCAAAACCAAATGGAACCTACAGATTTTGCGTTGATTATCGCAAACTGAATGCCATTACGAAGACTGATACCTATCCTCTTCCACTCATTGACGACTTGCTCCACGAAGCAAAGCATACATCCTACATGTCAACGATTGACTTGCGAGCGGGTTACCATCAAGTTAACGTGGCAGTTACAGACCGTGACAAGACTGCTTTCACCTGTCCATTTGGCACTTACCGTTTTATCAGGATGCCTTTCGGGCTGAAAAACGCACCAGCAACCTTCCAAAGACTCATTGATCGTTTCAGAGGGGGTCTGAAAGACATGCACTTGCTGTCTTACCTTGATGACATAATTGTCTTGTCAGAGACCTTTGAAGAGCATCTCTCACACTTGAGAGCTGTATTTGAGCGACTCCTTCAATTTAAGTTGCATGCCAACCGGGAAAAATGCAACTTTGGATGCTCTAAGGTCAAGTACCTAGGTCATTGGATAACTCCATCCGGACTCCAGGCTGACCCTGAAAAGACTTCCGCTATCCAGTTAATGCCAAATCCTAGAAATGTGAAACAGGTCCAATCGTTTCTGCAAACTTGTTCTTGGTATCGCCGTTTCATCCCTAACTTTTCTGAAATTGCTAGACCCCTTAGTAATTTGACGAAGAAAAATGCCTCATGGAAATGGACAGAAGAAGAACAGAAGGCTTTCATCACCTTAAAAGAGTTGTTGATCACTCCCCCCATTCTCAAGCAAAGTGATCCATCAAAGCCCTTCATAATCCGAACGGATGCCAGTAGTTACGCCCTGGGTGCCGTCCTAATTCAAGGAGACCCTCCTGAAGAACATCCCGTAGAATATGCTAGCAGACTCCTTCTTCCTGCTGAACGAAATTATTCTACCACTGAGCGTGAGGCCCTAGCTGTTGTCTGGGCCCTGGGGAAGTTTCGCGGTTACATCGAGGGACAAAAGATCACCATAGCCTCTGACCATCAACCTCTGAGGTGGTTGATGAGCCTGAAATCTCCAACTGGGAGGTTAGCCAGATGGGCATTGCAGATCCAATCCCACAATCTGCAAATAGTATATATTCCAGGAAAGGCTAATGTTGTGGCTGACTTGTTGTCTCGTCCTTTGTGTGAACACACCGAAGATCATTGTGATATCTGTATGGTATCTGTTGACATTCCCACTAGAAGTTCCAGTGACATAAGAGAAGAACAATCGAAAGATGACGAGCTAAAGAAGATTATAGACTGTTTTGAAAGCGTAGAGAAAAGCGCAGATTTTGCAAATTGGACTGATAGAGGGTACCTCATGAATCAAGGTGTGCTCTATCGTTTTTCCCCCGACTCCGATTCGGAAGAAGCCCAGCTGGTCGTTCCTCTTCAGGAACGGAAGAGGGTATTAGAAGAATACCATGATGCTCCATCCGCAGGACACTATGGCGTTGAGGGCACATATCATCGGATTGCCCAGAGATACTTTTGGCCTGGTTTGCGTAAATCCATTGCTGAACACGTCAAAAGTTGCGTGGAATGTGCCCGTTTTAAAGCCTCGAACCAGAAGCCTTCTGGACTGCTCAGAACTCCCATATACAATCAGCGCTTTGAAACCTTAGCGATTGATCTGTTCGGACCTCTACCTGACTCAAAGGATGGAAACAAATGGATTTTTATAGTCGAAGACTGTTGCACCAAATGGGTTGAACTATTTGCATTACCCAATGCCACTGCCAAGGAATGCGCTGTAACTCTCATCGAAGAAGTTTTCCTAAGATATGGAATCCCCAGGCGTGTCATTAGCGACAACGGAACGCAATTCATTAGTGCTACAATGCAACAAGTCTGTTACATTCTTGGAATCAAACAGGAGTTGATACCTGTATATCACCCACAAGCTAACCCTGTTGAGCGAAAGAATCGGGACCTAAAGCCTCGTCTGGCTATTCTTGTGGGAAATGATCACACTGCATGGTCTGAGAAGTTGCCCATCATTCGTTTCGCCATGAACTCATCCAGATGTTCGACCACGGGCCAGACTGCAGCTTTTCTTCATTTTGGTCGAGAACTTAAAACCACAGACGATGTCCAACATGACCTTCGCTCTATTGTCACAAATGATAATTTTGTACCCGAAATTACCCCTTATCTTCAGAAATTTGCCAACCTAAGCACGGAAGTACAGTTATCCATGGAGAAAAGACAAGACCAGAGAAAAGCCTGTGCGGATAAGGGAAGAAGTTCAGGACCGAGCTTTTCTCCGGGCGATTCTGTTTGGGTGACACTCCACCCTGTTAGTAATGCCAAAAAGAAACGAACAAGCAAGTTCATGCCTCGGAGGGACGGTCCCTATGTCATTCTCACTCAGCGATCACCTACTACTTATCAAATTGCCAATCCAGACTCTCTTGAAGTCTCAATGGGAGTTTATCACTCATCGGCTTTAAGACCTTGCCTTGATTCCGATGCTCGGCCTTTGACGCCCTTACGAAAGCGTGGGCGTCCAAAGCGAAAGCATGCTGGTTCCTTGCCGGGACGTCGGCGAAACCAGAGGGGGAGTATGTAACATATATGTTTTAAGCACCCAACTGTTGGTTTCGAAAGAGACCAATAGATGGCGCCTGGGAGGTTCCTCCTCCAATGCGCAGTTAAGTTGCGCAGATGTATCTTTCAAGGGAGCCCCGGATGTACGAAAAGTGAAGTGTGATGTGACGCTTTTTTGTAAAAAAGACGCGATCCGACTCAGTCGCGGCCTTCATGTATATAGAGTCAATGATTGCTGTTAATAAATCGCAGTAATTACAACCAGGCAGTCCTATCGGTTTATTTAATCCACCACCCACACACATATTCGTAAGTTGCCCGGCGCTCGAGTTGAATAATGCTGGAAAAAGTTCCTTCAGCCCAGCCGAGCACTTACAACATGAAATAAAAATGCTATGCACAGGGCTCCTAACAGGTTTCAAGGTCTAAAAAGGTGACAAAAGTGACTAATTTAACCAAAAAGGTGACAAAAAGTGACTAATCAAGCAAAAAAAAGTGACAAATCGAGGAAAAAAAAAAAAAAAAAGACAAATAACAATAATGTGAAATATATTCAAGTATAAAGATAGAAAATAAAAAGATCCTCCCCTATCCTTTGGAAAAATACTTTTATTTTCTTCATTTAAAAATATTAACAAAAAAATAAAAAAATCGTAATGAGGATTTTTAATTAGTTTATTTTTGACACAGCTTTAAGAATTTCTTCCTTTTCTTTGTTGAAAAAGTCTGAAATTAATTTTGTCTTTTTCTTCTCAATAGAAGAATGTGCATTTTTAAAAGTCTGTCTTTGCTGACCAGCATCATCTGAGACTTTTGCCGCTCCTTCAATCATTGCCTGAGCAAGTGCTGCTGCCTTAAAATCTTTATTTTTATCACCTTCTTGAGCCTATCATAGGCTTCCTTTAATAATTTTGTAGAACTGTCCAATATCTCATTCTCTTCCTTACGCATAATTTTAAGTTTTCATTTGTCTTCTTCTATCACCTTTCTTTTCTTTAAATTTTAAATTAAAAAGCTGCTTTATATTTTTTTCTCTCTGCTTAGGGTCTTTCTTTTCTTTCCTTCTCTAATTTTACTTGTGCCTTACATTTTATATCTTCTAAATAGGCATTGTAGGCTTTATATGCAACCCTTCCCATATCCATTAGCTTTGATGTGATTGGCACCAAATAAGGTTGATTGTCAAAATTTGGCAAGCTACTTTTAACCGTCTTCAATGCATTGATTGCAGATTCTGACATTGATGCTCAGTCTCCTGTCAAAGCTCTTCCTGAGGCTGAGAAACCACGCTCAATGTCAGCACTACAATGAGAAAGTGACAGAGTAGCCTTCACTAGCTTTGACACAACTGGGTATTTAGGATCCACACCACTAATGTCTTGCAGTCTGAAGAACTGGTTCCAGTAAACATCGATAAGCTTCATTCTAGATCCTTCTTACTCAAATTCTTTTAGGAGTAATTTCCACTCATCCAGTAGTATGTCTGTCTGGACATCCTACGGAATTGTTTTTGCAACTTTTAATACTTGTCGCACACTCTCGCCACTGAGTCTCTCAAGAGGATCAAGACAGGATAAACTTTTAATAAGAGATGAACTGAAGGAGGACTTCTTCAAAAGATATTTAACACTGGCAATGTAATGCTTCTGAGCCTTTAGAAAAAAAGAAATTCATTTCCTTCTGTTTCACATTCTAAAGCGCTTTAAAATTTTTATCTCCAATCACAATATCAACCAGAGGCAACAGTTTTTGAGGACAGATATCTTACAATTTATCCATTTTCAAATCTCGAATAAATTCCTCTTTGTAGTTCCTACCAAAAATTGTTCTTGTCTACAATTCAAGTTGAGAATGAAGGTTATGTATTAGAGGTTCCTTTTTCAGAAAAAATTCGGTCACATCATTAAATATACTTGCACTGTATACGACAAATATCACCTCAGCCTTCATAGTTTCCCTATAAGTAAATGAACAATTTTTTTGTAGCCTGGTCTTTGTATCATGTTTGGCTTCTTTATTGGAATGTAGTCAAGGAAATACTTTCGGCACTGCAATCAAATATTCAAGCAACCTTTCAGCAGCTGTCTTTAGGCTTAGCCACCTGCTTGAACAATGCTTGATGAAATGGTGAGTGGGAAGTTTAAAGTCTTCTTGAATTTGTTTGTACGTTGACCAACGCTTACGCCACTGATTAAAAAATCTTTGAATAGTAAAAACTAGTTCAGACACATCTTCCCCGAACTCTTATAGACCTTTAAGAAAAATATTATGTATTGTGTGAATATTACATGTCCCAATGTTAATTAGTTCTTTTTTCGGGTAGAATGACTCATTAATCTTTTTAAAAACTGACTTACACTAAAAAAACTCAAGAAATTGTAATAATCAACTTCGCTGATAAAAGATTACGATTTTCAATACGTTCACAACGCTCCTTCAATATTTAACCCTCTGGATACAGAGACAGCCGAAAATTTTGCATTCTCTGGTTACAGAGGAGGTTAAAATCTTTCAGATCTCATACTCCTGAAGATGATTTCCATCCCCTCATTTCTGTGCCACAAAGAGAGCAGCACATGAATAGCCTCCGTTCCGTAGACAGGAATGTCGGGGTTCTCGATGGGGAGCTTCGAGCATTTAGAATGTGTGAGAGGTTGATGATCTATCCCTTTAAAAACTTTGCCAAAGACACCTTAGAGTGTAAATTATCACACATATTGAAAATTCCACCGTCTTTTCAGAGTTTAGCCTAACTTATCTATACCTTCTAGACATAATCAGACCCTCAATAGAAACTGCAACATGTGATGACAAAGGTACTAAACGCATTACCTTTCCTCCTGGGTTAACGTTGAGTTAATATCAACTTGATCCGTCTGGCCTCTTGACCTCTCCATTCTCGTCTTATTCCAGAATCAAAAAATAAATTGGGTCTGTTGAGACTGCCCTCAGATCTGTGTATGGAGGATGTTATCCCCCCTTTTAAGTGACCACTGGCATCGATCACCATTTACGAGCTGTCAGCATCTGACCTCCTAGAGGGTTCCTCCTTTTGTTCGACCCTGTCGACCGGTGATATCTATCTTGCGCCAAATGATACGTCACACAATACTATGATTGGAAAATGTTAGTTGTAAATGCCACTCAAGGTTCTATCACTCCAGTTAGGTAAGAGGGGTCGGACATACAGATGGCCCTGCTTCCCTTAAACTTCGAGTGCATAAATCCGGTGTTTCAATGTGCAGCGCCGCTGCGGCACCGAAGCCCACATAACCGTAAAATGAAGCAAGTACTTATTTTGCGCCATTTGCGATAAATATTCTATCGAAGAAAACATGTTTATTTCGCTTACTTGGTGTAAAAAAAAGTATATTTTGAAACTAAATAGACGTAACTGGATGTAACCGTTTATTAATTATTGTTTAGATTCCATTTATTTATGAAAACAAGAAACTTCAGACCGGAGACGCATGTGCGGCGCCGTGGGGAACTGTGGTACAAATTGCACGCAAAGTGGACGTGCGTCGCCAAAGGCATGTGTGCACTACTCCATTGGATCTAATGTATCTCAGACTGCACTTGTGTTGCTGCATGTTGAAAAATCGAATGTGTGTACCGGGCCTAAATCAACTTTAAATCAAATAAAACTTAAAATTAAAAACTCGTTTTTCCAAGAAATAATTAATTTATTAAAACAATCATAAATATTGCCCTTAAAAAGAAGCATCATTTTGAAAATTTCCATAGCAGAAATAGCTGCAGTCTATGTTTAAAACTGTGGCCACCGCTTTGGCGCACTTCCAAAGTCACAAAAGAAAGAAGTTTTAACGGATTTTGAAATACTTTCTAGAAAATTCAAAATGAAAATTTAAACTTTTCGCCTGCTGAGGTTGCGATAAAAGATGAAATGACCTTATCGGTTAAATAACCGAGCATCTTATTTTCTAGTTGAAAGAAATATCACATTAAAAGCTGATCAACTTAAAATATTTCATTTATTCCTTTTCCGCCGCATCAGAACGTTCACGGCTGCTAGATAACAGCTCCGCTTTTTAAGAAACTATAGCTTTTACCTACAAAATTTACAGCAACAACGTACGCTAACTAGTTCAAAATCCAAGTTCTCCAGGTTTGCCTTTGAACTAATAAGCTTCTCACTCATGATTCTTTTCAAAAAGGAATTTTTAAGACTTACCAGCTTGCAAAATTTAGGAGTGTCGATATACGTCTCATTTGGCGCATTTTACATTTATAGAAGACAAAAAAGGGCAAAAGTTGGAATTATTTCTTAAAAAATGATAAAATTCAGTCATTTTCTCAAAAATTTAAGGAAAGTCGGAAATAACTACAGAAGTCGGAAGAATCGTATCCCTGTAGTTAGGATATATTCACACTTTCCTTAATATTTTTTTTTACATCTATTCTTTGGCTGTAATTCTAGGATATTTAATTTTATAGAAAAAATTGCAGAAAAAAAGCGGAAATCCGTGTAAACGCGCAAGATTTTCACCCCTGGCTTGACAGAGCTAATTAGAATAAGATTTTTAAAAAGTATTACCTGAATTTTTTCTTCTTCTTCCTCTAATCTTATCACGAATAATTTTCAGATGCTTCTCATCTAAAAGAAAAAAAAAAACATTCAAATTACTTCCACACAGTAACAAATCATTGATGTCAACCTTTATGTAGTTAGTATTGGGTGTGAAAAAAAATCATGATTTTTTAAATTAGAAAAATTCAATTTATTTGATTTAAATCACTTTATTTAATCCGGATTTTCATGTTTAAACTCATTCCTTGCTCTTGTATGTTCAAACTTACTGATTTGATTTCACTTATTAGGTTGCTTTATTAGAAGGGGCGCAGAACCCAAACGCCCAAGATCCAAATGCTTTTACTGTTAAGTTCAACCCTCCAGGAGTTCAAAATTACTGAAATATTTCGAATACACCAATATTGGTTATGATTGACATAAACAAAGAGAGTTCATAAACATATTTATGCAAAGAAAGAGTGATTTAGGTCTCAATAATTTTTTCATGTTTTGGCACCATTCTAATCCATTATCTCCAGAGAAATAGGTGTGGCAATATTCAGTATGAAAAAAGGGGTATTTACAGAGAAGCAAATGTTCTGATTTATTTGTACAAAATCGGCACACCAGGCTGCAAGGAAACAAGAGATAAATGTGTTTTTTGTAGTCATTTGGCTTTATTTAACAATTACATTTTCATTTAACATGGAATATTCCAGATCGAATGTACTAGATGGATCACACAAGATTATGTACAAAATGCGTAACTCAGTAGAAAAACGTGCACGAACGGGTGAAGCAGTCAAATAACAAACTAAAATATAACTTTAACATAAATACGTTCTTTTAGGTAGTCTAGCTTGAAAAACTGTTTGTATGTGTGTGAAACACACAATACCTAAAACTAACTCTCTAAGTACAATTCTCACCACAGATAAGTACCTTAACATACCCTTTTTCGCCCTGTCTTTGTCTCCCTGTCCATGGGGTCGATTTATCTTGCCACCCCTTTCACCTTTGGACTCGTGTCATCTCATTACTTTGACCCCCCCCCCCCAGACTCTTTTCCTTTCAAATCGCTTTTGCAAGATCACAATGCTTCTTCATTAAACCAGCAATTGCTACCAATGAACTTTCTTGATCGATCCCCTGGTTCGAAAATCTTTCTCTTAATCCTTTTAATGCAAACTATCCATTCTTTCACAAGCCACTTGGAATAAGAAGGTCTCCCAAACACTCAACAGTTCCACACCTTATGATGTTACTATTGTTTGTTGAAGTAAATAAACTATTGCTATGGAATTGTCTGCCTCTCTGTTTATGATACTAACATTCCACTCAGTACCAATGGGTCACTATATACCACTCTTGCAGGCTTATTCATTTCTGTTTTACGACATGTAATATATTTTGCTTCGAAAAGTAAAATGCATCCCCTGCTGGTTCAAAGTCATTCAAGATTTCTTTTAGTAAAGGATTAACATTCTTGATGCAGCGAGTGAATTAAGATTTTTGGTTGGAAATTGAATGCTACTGTTGCTCACGTTTTACAATTGGAGTCAACTACAAGCTTTTCAGAGTGCAGCACAGGGACACGGATTCCCGAGCCAATCGAATGCTTCAATGACAGAGGGGGGTTCAGCCAGATTAAAAGTTTCGACCCTACTCCACCATAGAGCGGTTGCTTGGTCTGGGGTTTTATGGCACCAGGGTCGTATTTGGCTGTGCCAAACACAAAATAGTGTCAAGTGATTGTGGAGAGGCGAAAACCTTAAAAGAAGGGAATTCATATGTTTAGCTCTTTGTACTAAAGCTATAATACTATAAAAGGAAGTGTTTGTTTCTTGCATGCCAAGTCCTGACGAATCTATGGCACTTACAGCAATGGGATTTGGCATAGGTAGTCCTAATTTTTTGCAATTTTTGGGTTGCAGCGAATTTTAAAATTCAATCTAAAACATTTTAAAATGAATTTAATGAAATTTAATCATTATTGAATGCAACAGCATAACATAACATGCTAAAATTTTCTGTTTTGATTTTGCGCAGAGGAATGATTTTCCAGCAGACAATAAGAAACAAATAATCTTTAAACTGGAGTTACTTAGTTCTTTTTCTTTATCTCCTAGACCATAAAAGATAGAGTAAAAATTTCAACGGATTTGAAATCAGCAGAAAATTTCACATTACGATCAATACCTAAAAATATGATTTACTTTTAATAAATAATTTTCTTAATTGAATATATCTTTTATATTTTCCCACGAGAGATAATGATGTCACGTCAACTTTCGCGTTCCAAAAATAAACAGATCGTTGTTTTTATTTTTAATGCTAAGGGCAGGAAATGCAGATTACATTTCCTGCCCTCTTTGATTTCAGTGAAGAAGAGCAAAAAACAAAAAAACATTTTGACTGCTATTGTTTAATTTTTTTTCGTAAAATTGGAATCGCCAAACATAGATTAAAAATTGCAAAGGATTTGAAATCTGTGAAAAATTTTACACCAGATTAATACCTTACATCATGCCGTTGCTCGTGGTGTTGGTTTCTGAACACGGGCAACGCCGGGCAAGTTTATTATATACCATATCTGTCAAGATTAACTTTGAAGGGAAGCAGTTTGTACCATGCCCCCTTGTGCGTGTCAGAAAATCGTCCTGCATTAGTAGGAATGGACGGTGACCATTTTGAATCTAGGGTTAACACTAGAACGTCCGTCAAGTGTTGATTCGACACCGGTGCCTGTTTATTTGGCTCTCTTTTCCGCATTTGTGTATTGAATTTGAACATTTTGGGTGACTTTTAATCATTTTCCTTGATGAATACACTGTAGAAATTTTGTTGGTCTAGATAAATTTATAAAACTTTTACAGCTAAATTTACCTTGATCGTCCACTGCGCTGGTGTCGTTTTGACGCCCAAGCAAATTTAACATTCTAAATAGAAATCACCGAGTAGCAAACATTAGTAACAAACCAAACAAATTCTTATCTCACTTCTGTTTGAGCTTGAACACAATGTTATGTTCCTAGCAGATACGAATAAATTTTACATGTATAAGTGGGTCTAAGTGTTTGCCATTAACATTTGTTTACCTGACTAATAAAATAAACAGATTCGATATTCAAATCTTGTGTAGAGCAAACACGAAAACGATAGCTCGTAGGACATATCCAAGTCCTGAAGAAATTGCTAATTTGTTGCGAGAACTTGCTAGAAATAAATCGGATGGTGGAGAGTTTTTTTCGGATTTAGATTACGATTCAAGCACCAATATACATGAAAGTGAGTACGAAAAATGTGAAGAAAGTGCAGATGAAATTGATAATATCCCAACTAATCCTGATATATATGTCGCTAGGGATGGCACAGAATGACAATGTCACAGGCAGACTTGCGGCTAGAAATGTTTATCGTCAAAGTAGTGGTCTAACTAATTTCGCGAAACAAAACGTCAATGAATACTTCACGAGTTCATGGTTACTGTTCAAAGAGAGTTACATATTAGAACACATAAGGAAATGTACAAATGTTATAGCTAAAATTGACAACTGGTCAGTATCCATTGATGAACTATGTGCTTTTCTTGCGATATTCTATCTTGCAGAGTAAGTGGTGCCAGGAACATTGATTTTGATCCTCAGAAGGCGTCGGTTTAACACTTGGTTAAGGGTGTGTGCAAGCATAGTTCTCAAATTTTTTCTAAGAAAGCAATGCCACACATCAACAAAATTTTGACAAAGGATTCTCAAATATTAGGTATGGTAGCTGAGATGGGTGATTCTAGATTTTGTAAAATTTATTCATGCGATAAAACTTTTATGAAGTCACCAGCTTTCAAAACTGTTTGGAATAATTCGGAATACAGTTTATTTTTAAACATGCAGCTGCGTGGAACACGGCAGATGTAAATGCGTCACAGCACAAAAATGCCTTTGTTTGATTTATTATGTATAAAAGAAAAATGACAATTGCAAAGATCTTCACTTTGCATCAATACACCAGTACTGACAAGTATAAAAGTAATTAGAATTCGATTCAGCCGACGAAGTATTTGGTCGGCATCTAATGCTTTTAGACTCTGCGTCGTGAATGTAACAACGGCAAGTGTGATCGAGAGAGAGAGACTGTAGCCAATCATGGAGAGCTTATCACTTTAATTCATGCAAGACATAAGAAATGTAAACAACGTCAAGTAATCGAGAGACAGCAGATGACTACAGGCAATCACAGCATGCGTATCGCTTTAATTATCAGGTCACTTAATTTGTGTAATGTGAATACGGTTCTTGGATAATCCCTGCTTTAACTGACCCACAGATTAACTCAGTAAGTGGATCGGAAATCCGCCATTGTAGTGAGCACCACAAAGACCAACATTCAATGGGTCGGGCAAAAAAACAACACAATTCTGGGCACATTGAATTATTTTTGGAAATAATAGTGATGTTTGTGCCTTTCCCCTGAATTTATGGAAAACAATGTACAAGTAAAAATATTCCATTTTGACTAAAACTGCAGCAGCATGCTTGAAATAAATTATATCGCTTCATTCAGCATCCTATTAATGAGGAAAAACATTTTTCCAGAGATCAAATATGCAATTTGGAGGAAATTATTTTTTAAATGTTATTTTTCTGGAGAAACCAAAATGGCTGACTCAAAAATAGCAAAAAGGTTGAAAACCATGAAGAAATGCCATTTTGTGTTAAAATTTACAACACATGAAAAAACGCAAAGCAATTTGGTTTTTGTGAAACTTATTTTTATAGTCTGAATCACGTTTCCATCCAGCCAAAACAAATTTACCAGAATCTTGACCCTGCCCATGAAATGTTAAGAACCACTTTCAATAGAAGATACAAATATCAAGTTCACCTTCTTCAGTGATGCCAAACTGCTCAGTTTGTGGCGCAGCTTTCCAAAGGGTCTGGATCTTTGGGTTCTTGGGTCCTAAAATAAAGACGTATTAAGTAACTAAAACATTTAGTTACATTGAAATAAAATTTACTACTTAATTTTTTAAGATGGAAAATGCAATCTTAATACGCATCAATTAGGCTGAGCTTAATGTGATCAGCTGTGAGGAAAAACACCACTTTTATTCTGTCATCATTCAAATTATCATATTGGATACCTAAAAGCATGATCTATAAATTCATCAGCACAAATTGATTCCTCCTTTTAACTTGCACACAAACTTCATGATTGCCAATCACAACACCGTCAGAAATTTATGTTTTTTATCAATCAAAGTTCCAGGACATGAAAACTGCTACAAAATTATCTGTCAGACGTGACGTGGAAAAACAAATTTATAGTTCCAATTTGTCCAAAAACATGCAGGAAACACTTGCTGCAGTGTGAAACATCGCAACATGCATGATGTAACCACTCATTTCCTTCAAAGCCCCACCACTCATTTCTGTTTTTTTCCCTGCCCAACTAACAAAACACAAGTTTAATAATTGCATCTTAAATGACTGTATAACCTACAAAAAAACAAATTAATAAACATTACCATTCAAAAAATTATTTATGTGAGATTAACTGGCAGAAAATTAAAAGCATAGCAGAGAACATTTGCTCATTAGAATTTAGCCGATGCCACAAAAATTCAATTAGATAAGAGTTTAAATATAATCTAAACTAAAAAGGCAGCAAAAAGCTGGCATGGAAACAAATAGTGCCAAGAATTAAACCGAATTGGCACCAAAGTTTATTGTCATGGCTATAACGGGAATAGTACCAAATATATTGTGTCATTTCAAACCTAGGTTCAATTTTAAACTGGGATTAAAAAATTCTTATTTTTAAATAATTGCTATCTACTGAAGCACTATTTAGCAAACAGTTAATAAGACGAGAGAACTGTGGCCTCTACCTTTAGCGTTGCCACTGATAGTTGTCGATCCATGTTTGTTTTTCCTTCTGGGTCCTGTATAACAATTTAAAAAAAAATAGTAAATATTCTCAAAACAAAAACATTTTATTACAATAGGTAAATTACCCAGCAAAGGGTGTATTAAAATTTGAGCAATGGCTGGAAAAGATGACCAACGAGGAATTTAGGTTTTGGTAGGCATTTACAAATATTGAGCTGATGAAGTTTTAATAAATCTCACGATTCACCAGGGCTCCCACTATTAAAACAAAGGAAAATTAGTAAATTAGCAATTCGAAAAATTATAAAGGATAACTTATAAATCATAGTGTAAGAATGGATAAGTCTCATTCTTTTATAAATAGAACAACAGTGATCTCTCACTTATACACGCTCTTTTCGCGGTCCAGGCCATGAATATAGGAAAACAATGATAACTCTTATTCATTTATACGCCACAATAAAAAAACAGCTCTCACTTATGCGCGTCGCAAAAAAATTTTCAGTTCAAAAGTAGTTTTCTCAAGTCAGGTGTTGCTTATCGCAAAAACTTTTCCTTTTTTGTTCTGCTTCTAGGAATGTATTCCCTCGCCCTTCCCCTATCGTTTCGATTCCCGGAACATATTCCTCTACCATATACACGGGTGTACCGGAGGGGTCTTGTGACTAACGGCAGTAAAAGTCGCATTTATACAGCAGCCAATTAGAGTGGTTAGTACGGTACGTACCACGTGGCATTGATCGACGAAAGAACCTTCTTTGGAGTTCGGGTTAGATGGTATCGTTTTAAAACGGCAAAACGAACAAAATTGTAGCTTTCGTTTAAAATGGCTGTTATAAAAAAATTCGAAGAAAATCCTTGCAACTCGATAAAAGCTTTAGCGAAGCATTTTAATGTTCCAGAGTCGACATTGAGAGGGATTTTAAAAAATCAAGAGGCGATTATAGTCGCTCATCGAGAATGTGGAATTCAGTCGAAGAAAAGAAGCATAATTCAAGGTGGAAAGTTCGAAGAATTTGAGAAGGTTTTGTAGCTATGGTTTAAAGAAGCTCGTCAATCGAACATTCCTGTTAACGTTGAGCTTCTAAGGGAGAAGGCCGTACAATTGTCAAAGAGTTTTGAAATGGAAAACTTTTCTGCATCACATGGATGGTTTGAAAAATTCAAAAATAGGCATGGCTTGGCAACTCGTGTCCTTTCTGGGGAAAGTGCGAGTGTCAATGAAAACACTGTAGAACAATGGAAAGAAGACTTGGCTACTTTATTAAACAGATAATAACCGAAAAACATCCACAATTCTGACGAAACTGGACTTTTTTATAAACTGATGCCCGACAGAACCTTAACATTCAAGGGAGAACCATGCCATAGTGGAAAAAAAAGTAAAGAAAGACTAACTGCCTTGCTGTGTTGCAACGCTGATGGTTCAGAAAAATTCCCGTCATTGGTCATTGGAAGATTAAAAAAAACTCGCTGTTTTAAGAACGTGAAGAAGCGTCTTTGCGACTGCACTAGCAACAAAACAGCGTGGACGACATCGCATATTTTCTTGGATTTCCTTCAAAAATTCGACAGGAAAATGCAAAAAGAAAAACGGAAATTTCTGTTATTCATGGATCAGTGTCCTGCTCACCCACAAGATCTTCCAACTTTCAATAACACGAAAGTTGTGTTTTTCCTGCAAATTGTACGTGCAAGATTCAACCTTTGGATCTGAGTATCATCCGTTGTGTGAAAGTGCACTACAGAAAAACTTTAATCCTTCGACTTCTGGCTACATCAGAAACAAAACGTGCATTAAAAGACGAATTGAAGCAAATTACCGTCCTTGATGCAATTCATACGTTGTGCATCATGGAGAAACGTTACTGACAAGTGCATTAAAAGCTGCTTTAAGAAAGCAGAATTTTCGTTTCCAGCCGAAAATGAATGTGAGGAGCTAGAAAATGAAAGTGAAAACTGTGAAAATGACATAAACGAAGAAGATTGGCATATTGTATCTGGTGGACTCGCTGCGTGCACTACTTTCAACCATTTCGTTGATGCAGATGAAAATTTAATCATAGCTCAATTGCGGGAAATAGGAGACATTGCAGCCGAAATAAATGGTGGTGACGAAGATGAAGATGTTGCAAAAGTTCTCCCAACTCACTCAGTAGCGTTTGAAGCTTTGGAAACTCTGCGTGACTATTTTCAGTTCAATTCCGGAAGTATATACATAGTATTAACAATAAACTGTATTGATTTTTCACTTTTAAGCTCCCTTTTGTGGTTTTTCACTTATGCGCGTTTTTCACTTTTACGCGTTTTTTTCGCTGTCCCCAACGCCCGCGCATAAGTGAGAGATCACTGTAGTTTCTATTTTTAAACAATCCAAATTACCAAAAAATTAATATTTTGATTCCATAATTTTAATTGTAAATAAATATAACTTAAATCAAGACAATGAATACTATTAAATAGGAAAGGGGATAGAAAAAAAATATTTTTTTTGCAACATTTACTGCAATTCGAATTTTACAAGAGGGAAAATATTTTGGAAAAGATGGACGGATTAGCTTACATCAATATTTTTACACTGACTATTACATTGTAAGCAAGGCTCGAAATAAGATTGTTGGCAGCAAATATAGCTGTGAGCTTTTATAAGCTGGCAGCAAAAACTATTCAGCTAATGGCAAAATCTAAAATTTCCGTAACAGTAAGCTGCAGTTACAAATTTTTTGCTAAACTTTAAAACAATTGAATGAATAATGCAATGAGAAGAAAAAAAAATTTCACTTTCCTGGAAACTTTCAGTAATTTCCTATGAAACCCTAAAGTACATCTAATATATTGTAGATACATTTATATCCTTATTATCAAGTTTACGAAGGCGCCAGTCAATATTATAGCTGTTTCATAACTACATTCACTGACAAGCCAAAACATTATGACCATCCCCACATTTTTCAATGAACTCGTCTGGATGACGTGGAGGGCACGTGATTAAGTGAGAATGGTATTTAACTGCTGCTGGAGAAGGTAAGTAATCATTCTTGCACTTACTTTTGCGAGTGATGGGAAAGGCCGCTGATCTAAGCAAATTTGATAGAGGGCAGATTGTAATGGCCCCTGAAGACTCGGAACGAGTATCACCGAAACTGCACGACTGGTAGATTGTTCTCGATCTGCCGTTGTTAGTAATCATGCAAAGTGGATAAATGACTGTGACACCAGCAGTAGACCCCAAGGTGTTGGTCGTCCACGCGTCATCAAAGAAAAAGGACGTCAGAGACTGTCCCGCTTGGTAAAGCAAAATCGTCTTGAGACGGTGGCTCATCTGACAGCCCAATACAATGCAGGTGGTCCAAGCGCAAGTGTTTCGGAACACACAGTTTAGTGGACACTGTTGGATATGGGACTGTGCAGCAGACGTCCCACTCTTGTGCCTATTGACCAAATGTAATCGTCAACTACACCTACAGTGGGCCCATAACATCGAGACTGGACCATGGATGAGTGGAAGAGAGCTGCCTGGTCAGATGAATCCTGATTTCTCATTCATTATGTCCATGGTCGTGTCAGTGTACGCCGTCTGCCAGACGAACAGTTGCTCCCCTCTTGTACAGCAGGTCATACAGAGGCAGTGGTGGCGGTATTATGCTTTGGGGGACATTCTCATGGGCGACTCTGGAACCTGTAGTTGAGGTAGAACAGACCATGAATGCTGCAAACTATCTGAACTTCATTGCAGATCAGTTGCACCCTTACATGGCGTCTGTCTTCCCAACTGGAAATGGAATCTTCCAGCAGGACAACGCCCCATGTCACAAGGCTCGGATTGTGTTGGAGTGGTTCGAGGAGCATACTGATGAATTAATTTAATGTCCTGGCCAACTAACTAGCCAGATCTTAATCCGATAGAGCACATTAGGGGTGTCATGGAGCGGTAGCTCAGAACTCAAACACCACAATATCCAAATATCTCGACTTAGCGTGACCGCTGCTTAGACATTTGGTACAACCCGTTTCCAGGCATGTACCAAGAACTTGTGGCATTTATGTCCAGGCGAGTTGCAGCTTTTTTGCAGGCCAAAGGAGGCGCAATATGTTATTGAGTAGATGGTCATAATGTGTTGGCTCTTCAGTGTAGCTAAGAGCAGAGTTTGCGATTACATATACGAAACCGCTTCTGAACTGCTCAATAAGCCTTAAAATCTGAAACCAAAAAGCCATCTGCACTTATCAAATCAGTTTTTTTCTTAAAATTCTTTTAAAGCTCGTATAGGTATTTGAAAGAGAAATAATGAAACATTCGGTTTTAAATACTCGCAACAAGTTTTGCTGCAATAACCGTTGACTGTCGCGCCAATTTAAGTAAAACTCACACATTTGCCGTGGTTGCAGCGACTTATCATAGCAACAGGATATTGCCGACAAACCAGGATCAATCCCATAGGGAAAAATTGGAGGACAACACTACGTCACTTTGAACCAGAGTTGAATGACGAGGCATACCTGAGCTGGCAACCCACTCTCCAAACTTCTACACCACTCCAGCATGAGGACACTTGAGGCCACGGCAGATTTAAAGTGCACCAGCCCATTTTGTACACAACAGTCTTAGGTTGGAATCCAACTTGCAACCCTCTGGTTGCTAATGTGATACTAATGCAAAAACTAACAATAAAAAAAAGTCTGAAAAATTCTCAAAACGTCAAAAAAACATTAATTTAAAAAAATCATTGCTTGAAATAGTTTTAAAATGGTTCAATTACTTTCAACACTTTTTAAGGTTCTCAGGTCGATAATTTCATCATTTTCGCTGCAATTTTCATACTGAAATAAAAAGACAAAGGAATCACAAAAGGACAGAAAAGCACATAAGGACAAGAGCTACAAAATTTACAACTTGAACACATCAATTTAATATCACTATAGGAAAGCAAGAGGATTTGTTAACCACATTACACCTTGCATCCATCCATCCATTCTAGGTACCACCCGTTTACAGAGAAGCTGCACATTCATTCTAGACAAACATTCGTCTTAACCTTATATTCGATCCAGAAATCAGCATTCAGATTAGAAGCCATTGATATCGATTACCTAAAAATTGCTAACAAAATGCACGCATTACCCTAAAAAAATGTACTCAAAAACAACACACAAATGATAGAAAAAAAAATTTTACACACAATTTTAATAAGAGGAGGTTGTATGAAATAAAAAATATACATGGATCTCTTGGGCATCCTGACAAGCTCTTCATTATGACAATAAAGTATATCATATACGATATGCATCGAGTACAACAGCCGCATCAGAAATAGAAAGTGAAGTGTGGGGCTTGTTACCGCAGTTGGGCAGACACATACAACACATTCATTGGATGCACATTTATCGGAGTGCTTCAGGAAAAACTGAAATAAGCTGTGTATTTCTACAATATCTCCAATACGAGAATACTTTTCAAAACCACATTATGACTTTTTGTAAAAGAGCTCTACAAAAAGAACAAATGCAACTTGCGCTTCTGATAGTTCCTGTGTCAAATTGAAAGTGGGAATTTTAAAAACAAAACTTTTTGATGGAATATTTTTAGTTCTAACTTAGTTTTTCCATCAGTTTAGAGGTTGGGAGCCAGTTTTATAAACATACATTTTTAGCTAACCTGCAAGCCCGGGAGCAGAAAGTGCAAAGTCTTAGCAGAACAATTTTATTTTATCAAAATTTGGGCACTGTCCTGGCAACTAAAATTTTTCAAGCTTTTACCCTGACTTTGGAAAAAATCAATAAGTTATACAAACCTTCTCATAAAATTTTTTTATTGCAGTGGCTCTGCGCTCTTTGATGTTTTTTGATAGTATGTTAAAGGATTCCACGAATTCCTTATCATACTTCAGAGTTGTCATCATCACTGTAAAATATAATTCCATTAACATTTCCTTCCAAACAATTTAAAAATGTAACACAATACAGCATTTGACGCGACCTCAGTGGCCAGTTATTACCAAGGATGCAAATATGGTGTCAGTCTTCCATTTGATACTTTGGGTTACTGGTCTTTCTTTTTGTCAGAATTAAAGTCAGGAAATCAATCTAGTATATGTTGTCATTGTAAGATTTCAATGGACTGAGTGGCATAACATTCATATATACCAGCATTCCTTGATAACAAAATTACTTTTGGGAAAATTTGGTGGCCAACAAATAGGTATATAAATTTATCTGAAACGAAAATGACAATTTGTATAATGTAAATCTGAGTGATAGGTGGTCAGTTTCAATATTAGTATTCCTAATTATCACTTCAAAAGGCCAACAAAGGAATATGGATAATCTAAGTTTTAAGTAATTTTTAACTATGAATGGTTAATGGTGTTTGACAAGTATAATAGTATCTGTAGCAGCCATTACAAAATTCTTTTAGAAACCTATACCATAGATCCCTTGAATTTTCTATGAAAAAATACTAGAGATCTGTACAAAGGAAATGAGTTCTAGAGGTTTTATAGAATAGAAAATTAAATAGTGAAACAAAAGAAATTAGTTTTATTAGGAACGATATGGAAGATCGTAACCAAATAAGCAGTATATGATGCAACAGTGGGTCCGAGCACGTAACTAGTTTGTCTATAAAATTAACTAAAAGTAAAGCATTAACAAACTTAAATAAAGTTTTTATTAAACTTTAAACTAAAAATATTTAAATAAAATTAAGAATGTGGTGGAGTGGTAGCATCCGATACTTTAGGCCGCCAAAGCGATTGTTTACGCCAAATCAAGATGGCGGCCGATGTAAGCAATTCCAAGATGGCAGCCATATACAACGTGAACCTTTGCTTACAGTGCATAAATAATAATAATAATTTGTTTAAAAATTAAGAAAAAAGCAATATAAATTTCACTTGAAAATTTTCTAATATTTCAGTCTGGTTTTCTCCGAACATGTACGCAATTTTGCGTCAATTTCATCCTAGTTTTGTCACTTTAAAAAATAATTTTTAATTGTTAAAAAAAAAAAAAAAATTAATAAAAAAAAGATTTTTTTTTAAACGTCCGGATTTTCATCAATTTTGAATTAGAAACTTTGCAATGCATAGAAAATTCAAAACAAGAAGGTAGTTTAATAAGGTAGTTCTTTTCTGTGATCATAATCCACACAAAGGTTTTTGATGAGAAAAAAAAAATCTAAAAATTCTTCTGCTATCCATAAGTGTGAAAAAATATTTTTTCACAATTTTTCTAGCAATTAGCATTATGTGAGCAACTCAATGGGGATATTCCAGGTTACAGAGACATATATGGAAAAGCAAACCAAATATTTTTATTGTAACGACTTTACAAAAGGAAATTGTTTTTTAGAGAAGTTAAAGCGTATTGCGCTTAAGGTTTCAATGCGTTTAAACCAGTATACCGGGAGAAATTTGTTTGTAGATAAGTCACAGCGTATAACGCGCGATCCCCTCCGGGGCCGGCGAGGACCTTTCACCAGTGGCTTCCATGCATATAAGTCACCGTATTGGGTGCCCACCCAAGCACAGTCCAGTGTTTGTAATATAACCAAAAGCTAAACAAAAATCAAACTTACCCTCATAGCCGGGTCCTTGAAATTCTGACAATGGTTAACAGTCATATGCTCGAATCGATAACCCTTGAACTCTTTGTCCTTCAGGTATTGATACCAGCATATGACTTCCAATAGTCAGAAATTTTTGTAGTTCCTTGCAAAATTCAGCTCTGAATTACCTCAGCCAAAACTTTCTGGTTCCTATTTTTCACCTCAACCATAAAACATTTATCCGTCCCTCGTTCAAGTCCTCCATACATCCATTTACCCTCCAATTTCTTACTCCTGTTATACTTTCTTTTGCCAAACTTTTGTCCTATCTTTCTACATTTCCACTCCTACCTATCACCAGCATCCTTTCTCAATGTTAAAATGATATCATTCTCACATGAAAGACATTTCACCTTCTTCCTAATCAAGCTACATGTTTGCAAAAAAAAAAAAAAAAAAAAAAATATTCTAACGTTTAATAACACTATCCACTGCTATATCAAATCAACTAAGGGGAAATGAGCAACCAAAAGGGAAAAAAAATTCTAAATTCCAATCTGCAATTTCAAAAATCAAATTTATTCCAAATTTTTTTTTGAAATTTTATATGAAATTTAAATAAAGTGACAAATTTAAAAAATTGTAACTTACAATCTGCTTTCCAAACTTATCCTAAAATTTTTGAAAATTAATAAAACAAGTCGATTTTATAAATTAAGAGCAAAATTCACATGCACCCAACAATTTCAAAGACTGTCTAAATTTTAATTCCGTTCTACATTAAAAATAAAAGTGGAAAAGCGTATTTTCTTCCTTAACCAATCATGAGACACGTTTATTATCGTCAGGAGAAAATATCTGGGGTTGCCTTAAAACTAAGAACAGCGCGAAAACGGGAAGGTTACCACAATTGGCAATACATCGCTCGAAAGTAGTAACGTATCGGATACTACATACCATCCAAGAATGTTATCCTCTTAAGACTGGGATTACATGCAAAAAATAAGTATCAATTACTTTATCGAGTACTTCTCTGCTGCAGATCCACTTATCTGCATATATATGTTATAAGTAATATGAATAACCATACATCTTCAATCAGCCAATCGAAAATTTATATCTTGTTTAGAAGTTGAAGTGCATGTTTGATTGTATCGACATTATGACCAATTGAAGAATACTGTGAGTGTATGTGCACTTTGAAAACTGCAAACACAAAACTTTTTCATAACAAGATGGTGGCAAAAATGATTTGCCTGTAAATACAAAGCTACCGAGAGACTTTTAAAGTATAATTGTTAAATAACTTTAGACAAGTACCGCTAAATACATGCAATTTAACTTTATGTTAAAATGCTTAAAATTGTATAAAGTTGCTGAGATAGATAAATAGTTATGGGAGGTGACGAGAAATTAGCACTTTGTCCTAAAACGGCACTAACTTCTAACAAGCTTGAATAGAATTCTAGAGGTTATTTTATAGAGCTAATAGAAAAAGGGCCAAAGTTCTAGCCCCACATTCTATAGAAATGTTTCGTGTAAGGGAAACTCTACCTCTAATCTTAAGTTCTCAAGATCAAGGCTAGCATCAAGTCAAAATAAAATGCACCGTTGGTCCATGCTCAGTCTGCCATCCTCTCCTTTGCAAAAGCCGGACTCTCAAGGTCTAAGACACTGCAGCATCTATAGTTGTCATGATTGGGCTCAGTTGGTGTCTTTTAGGATTCTGTTTAACTTGGGGTAGAAATAATTTTTATTGTTTCGTCTTTGTGGAAAAAGGAAACAGCAAATGCAGTTAGCGTATAACACAGGGCACAACAAATCCTAGGCGGCAGGTCAGCTAAAAAATTTGGTCTGGCGCATAAATTTTCTGTTTCTGTAAAAATAAAAAACTTATTTTTCATGGGGGGGGGATTTTTTTTGGCCATAAAAGGTCAAAATTGAAGCAAAATGTCTAATGTAGATAGTAAAAATGTTATTTTTCACTGTCTCAATTACACTATAAATAGCATATTATTTAGTGTGCGCGTGTATGTTACAAGTTCTGTGTTATACTCAGCATTCAAAAAAATATTAGTATATGTATTGTCCTGGCTCCTAATCTTGTTTTTGTAATCCCCTAGTATAAGATTTCTTAAGCTAAGCACAAAATTCGTTTTTACTTTCCATCCAATCAGCACACCAACTTGTAACTGTTATGCTAGGTTTGCAACAAGTTGAGATTAAGCGCAATTTCATGTAAACCACCATAAATATACTTTGGTAGATGTTTTTAGTTCATTTATCTGGTTAAAAGCATTTTTGCAATTTGGGATAAAAAACAGAGAGCTAGACTATCAAATGCATACTAAAAGAGATATAACATTGGTGATCAATTATTTTATTTGAAATTTGAGTATTCATACTTCTCTGGAGAAAAATACTTTTGCAGAAAATGGGTACAAAATAAAAAGTTCCAACTTCATATTGTGTATTGTAATTCATCTTAACTATTAAATGAAAGCTGTTGAAAAGTTCTACATGACCATTTTCTCAAACTTGATTGTAGCTAAAAGCTTAATTGGAAAGACGAGTTTATGATTTGTGTGTAAAGACATGATTTTTTAACATTTGATTTTGGCAACATCAACAAATTTAGAATATTCCTGCTGCAAAGAATTTTTTACATTTTAGTGAATTTTTTTACGTTGAGTTAAACTCTTTCAGGGTGGATAGGTCATCCCACCACCTTCAAATAATTAGAGCAAGGTACTTAAATATTCTGAGTATAATAAGGCTGCTGTATAGATATTCTGTCTAATGCCAAAGAGTGATCTAAAAAGGTATAAGGGGTCTCACCACCCCTTAAAAAACAAAGTTCTTTCTGACGTGAAAATTATATGTACAATCAGGTACAAGTAAGTTTATGTCACAAAAATGGAAAGGTAAAACAAATAGCCAATAATTGTACGAAAAGTTTCACTTACTAGATTCCATATTTAACAAGAATTTAATTTGGAAAAAAATAAATAAAATAATATCACCTTATAAAGAACACTTTCTAAGGGGTGGATGACTGCAGCAAATTTTTTTTAAAGCAATTTAGCATTTTATCAAGCACACAAAATGTACAAAGGAAAAACCTGTATTGTTGATTATGGATAATCATGACAGTCACGTAAATATACAAGTTATTTCCTTTGAAAACGAACATGGTGTAGTTATTCTAACCTTTCCACCACACTGTAGTCATCGTATGAAACCCCTTGATATTGCAGTATATAGTCCATTTGAAAGGAGATATCGTGTTGCTCAGAATAACTGGATGACTAACCATCCTGGCAAAAACATAACTATCTATATTGCTGCACTTTCTAATATAGTTTATATTTCTGCAAAACAGAATATCATTTCTGTGGTTTTCAAAAGACTGGCATATATACTTTAAACACAGAGGTTTTCACTGATGACTTTCTTTCAACTTCTGTGACTGATCGTCCATTAGTTAGCGATGGGCCTACAACTGAACAAAACTTTAGTATCACTTCGACTAGTTCAAATATCATTAATAGCCCTGGAGCATCAACAGAAACTTTTGCAATGAACAAACAAAGCAGTCCTCTCACAATTATTTGTCCATACCCAAAAGCCTCTCCAAGAAAAACAGGATGCAGAGGAAGAAAACAAGGATACAGTCATGTGCTAACTGATACACCAGAAAAACAAGTCATTGAGGAACAAGAAATGGCAAAAACAAAGAAACAGAAGAGGACAAATATTAAAAACAAACTGTCTATAGACGAACAGGAAAACAGTAGTGCGAGTGATTCCGACACTTTATTGCTTCAGGTTGAAAGTGATTCATTAATGGATGAAGATGATTTGGATAATCCAATGCATAATCTTCTTCCAGATGACATAGCAGAAGATGATTTGATTTTAACAAAATTCAGTGGAAAAAAGAAAATTCTATGTTACGTTGCAAAAGTTTTAAAAAACAATGTAGAAAATGTTCAAGTGCAGTTTCTGAAAAAGAAAGATAACGCATTTTTATTTTATTACAAGGATATGACAGAAATTTATATCGACTTTGAGGATATAATAGTGAAACTGCCAAAGCCTCGAACATTAGGAACTGAAAGAACAAAAGAACTTTTGTCATTTAATGTTAATTTTAATCAATATGATGAAAAAAAATAGAGCAGACGAACTGTTTTTTTTTTTTACTTTTCACGTTTTTTTTTTGTTTTTTTTTGGAAAAATGGAAATGTTTTTTTTCCTACATTTGTTATAAAGTTTAAATAAATACAATATAATTTTTTTTTAAATAATTTCTAGCTCTTTACCTGTCACATGGTGATGAATGGGACCAAATACATGCACTCATAAAAATATTCCTGCAATTTAAAATGATAGCAAATTGATTGAATACATTTCTTTTTATGTAACTAATAGTTGAAATATTAGTATTATTGCTACTCAATTGAAAAATTTCTGCAATATTAATAAAAATGTGAAATTTGTCCCATTCATCCTCACTACTTCACAGGAAGTCATAAAAGGGCCCTTTCAAAGGCCTAATTTTAAAATCTACAGTTTTCCAGCAATAAATGGACATGGAAACACGTTCTATAGAGTTTGTGCATATATTTTTATGACTTACCTATACGCTTAAGTATCACTTTGCTTTAGCACGTAGTATTTTTTAAAAATTATACGACTTTTTGTCTATTCTTTACTTTAGCTTTTCACAAGCGCCTCAGCGTACAGCGTAAGTGTCCGACAAGTTGACTCTGATTGGCTGGTATGATCATGTACATGAGACGTAAAGGTGTTTCATTTGGCTATTTATCTACGTTTTGGCGCAGATCTCTTTGACTGATAGGAACGGTTTTCGAAAGGTTTTAACATTTTGAACCGAAAATTGTATTCTTTTATAATATAAGTTAATAATTATATAAGTTAGTGTTTTATGTATGCTTTTTGTTACATCAGAATGGTCCTAAACCAGGGATGGATACGACACCATCATCCTAAAGCAAAGGGGGCGGAAAAATATCAGCTGGTAGTGAGTTCAGGAGTGGTTCTTAGATTATTTATGTAAAATCAACGAAAGTTTGGAAAAATAAAAAAAGGGTATTAAAAATTAGGAAAAGTAATTTGGAATTAAATTGGAATTGTTTTAAAATAATTTGGATGATCTAAAAATATTTCCGCCAGTTGGGTTCGAACTCGGGAAATCATCCTCCGCCGCTAACGCCAATCTGATGGTAAGTGACTTTAGCCATTTGGCCATCGTTGCTTCACCAAGAGGAGCTCTTTAAAAGAAGAGTTCATTTTTGCCTCCCCTTGTTATAAGTTGGCGAGAAATACTACTAACAACAACCATACAACATATATATGAGGAGCCAATCAGAGTCAACTTGTCGGACACTTACGCTGTACGCTGAGGCGCTAGTACTTTTCCCGGGGTTTAAGGAGTTGAGTTGTATGCTCTATTCTTTGGGAAAACTATAAGTTGCGATCGAAACTTCAGTTTTTCCGGTATCTATATATATAATTCTCTTACGTGGCACGCAAAAAAGACGTTATTTGTTATCGAGTTTTGGCAACATTGTACTGTTGTTTGTTTATCACGAAGCCTCGCGCTTCAATTGAATTTATAGCGTTTTCGGATGATATTTTAATTGAAAAAAAAAAAAAAAAGGAATTTTAGTTGAGCTGTTGCAGTTACTAATAGAAATCACAGAAAGCGGAGAATTTTTTCAGGGCCAATTTAAAAAAAGGTCATTTTCAAGGCCAACAATTATAGTTCAACAAGACGCTTGCGCTACAACTTTCGACAACAAACTCAATGAAAAAGCGTGGGTGACTCGAGTGCAGGGTCAATGTACACACAAACAACATGCTGGGTATTCAATTTCCAAATCAGCGCTCATATTTCGAGTCAAAATTTGCTCAAAGTTTTCCTTTAAATTCTGATTCCATAGGTACTGTATATATCTTTCCTGAAAAACAGCAAAACAAATTTAGATTTGAAAAATATTATTTTGAAGTATCATATTTTGTAAACAATTCCTTCTGCTATGACACATGTCTTCATTGATGTGAGCGAAGCGACCATAAGTTCGCACCGCGAACCAATGAGGATTGCAAAGCAATCCTCCTGGGGTTGGCGAGTGTTAGCGAGCAGGGGGCGGGCCCCCTAGTCTGTACTATTATAAAAGGAAGTGTTTGTCTGTTTGTTTTTTGTAATCTAAGTCCTTACGAATCTACGGCTTACAATGAGATTTGGCACACAGGATGTCCGAATTTTTGAAATTTTTGTGTCACGCTGAATTTTAAAATTTGGTCTAAAACATTTTAAAATGAATTTGTTTTAATAACAGCACCATAATGAGATGAAATTCTAAATTTATTTTTCCGTTTCCATTTCATTTCATTTTGCGAAGGTACGATATTTCAGCAGACGAAAAAAAAAATGAAGTTTTAACTGGAGTTATGTAGTTCTTTTTTCTCTCTCCTAGATCGTCAAAGATGGAGTAAAATTTTTTTTAAGGATTTAAAAATCTGTGGAAAATTTCACATTTGATCGGTATCTAAAAATATGATTTTCTTTAAACAAATCATTTTTAAATTGTGACTTTATATTCCCCCCCCCAGGGGTGTAACGTAGCTAGAGTGCCTATATAATCAGAGTTGCGACAAAGGACCAAATTTGGCCAAATGCGCATGCGCATTAGCCATTTTCCTACCAGAATCGTCTCCAAGAAGGTTGCTGGGGGAATATGGTTCTTACAACGGTTGCCGTGCAATCTCCTCCGGTCTCTAAAGCCGCATTTACACCGGAGTGTGATTGTTGCAAACTTCTTCCCTTTAAACATCGAAGCAATTCCGAGAAAAGGCACCAATTTTACCGTCAAGATCTCGTGTCGGGGTGGCGAGTTTGCAACTCGAATTTTGTTTTCCACCAGTGATCGGTAAAAATCGATGGATTGCAACTTTGAGGGACATTTCTCAGAGACGAAAATTGGGATGAAAATGCTCCCCTACTTCGACCCCTCGCAATATTGCTCGACAATCGCCGCTCCCCTCTGCCCTTCGGCACTCCGTGGTCATTCACGCCATCTTTTGTTCGCTCTCTGAGACATTTTGCCCCCATCGCTTGCCTTGATCCGATCTCCCTAAAAATGCCAGTGAGTGATCTATTCGTTTAAAATGGTTTGGTGAAGGGGGATCACTCTTCTCTGCAAAGGGGCACCCCTTAGTGTTGCCAATAAAGTCGACAAAGCGTTTACACCGGAGTGTGTTCGAAAAAAGGGTCGAAAGGGGTCTGCATAGGGGAACGTTAAACGTCCTCGCCACGAAAAGGGAGAAAAAATATTTGCGACTCCGGTGTAAATGCGGCTTTAGTACCTTGTTCTCTATTGAGCAGTGCACACATCCGTTATTTTGACGTAGAATGCGTCTTACCTTTCGAAACCGGGGCACCACGCTTCATTTTTGAGTGTCACCCCCAAAAAAGATAAGGACGAAAAATTTAATAACTTTTTATAAAAATAAACGATACATAAATGAAAGATATTGCGTTCAAAAGAGCACTAAACAAAGAATGTTATAATTATATGCTCATTGATCTTGCGCATATTGCATGATTGTGTGAATAATTGAGCTGCGGTGACACACGTTGCAAAACCGGATCTGAGCACCGATCCTAACTATGCTCACACAACCGTGAAAAGACGCATGTGCTCATTTCGTGCCATGTGCGATGGATATCTATAGAAAGAAACGTGTTTATTTCGCTTACTTGATGTACAAAGGAGTATTTTGAAACAAAATAGACGTTACTGGATACATCCATGTATTGATTTAAGATTTACAAGAGGTAGATTTTACACATCTTTTACAGATATACGTGAAAATCGAGGTATGTTTTTTCATTACTTTCGAACGAGGTTCCATCATTGTCGAGCTAACATTTTGAGATACATCGAAGTAAAATTTCTTCTCGTGTGTACTTTTCCTATTCGCAGGATTTTCTTCTGCCATTTCTCGGGAACAAAAGCCCCCAATTAGGAACTTAACTCAAAGATTCACTAAAAGAATTTAACTTAAAGGAGTTCGGATGTGTGATAATCAGAGTTTGACCAGAGTGTGGACTTGATTCATTCTAGTTCTGAACGCCTCAATTATGACTCACCGAATTCTGCGCAGCAATTGTAGTTGAGTTATCGACTTCGATTTATGGCTAACAAAAAAGTTAGCAAAAATAAAGCTAACAAATCCAAGCGATTTACTTACTAACTAAAAAAAGGCTGCGAAACGTCAGTCAATAAAAAAATACATAATTCTCATTATTCTAACACGAATCTAAATTCTTATTATTTTAACAGGAATCTAAATTCTTATTATTCTAACACGAATTTAATTATTTTTATTCTAACACGAATCTAAATTCTTTTTATTCTAACACGAATCTAAATTCTTATTATCCTAACACGAATCTGAATTCCTATATTCTAACATGAATCTAAATTATTTTTATTCTAACACGAATCTAAATTATTTTTTATTCTAACACAAACCTAAATTCTTTTTACTCTAACACGAATCTGAATTCCTATATTCTAACATGAATCTTAATTCTTTTTATTCTAACACGAATCTAGTAATAATGCAAATCAAAATACACTTGCGCCATTTAGTGGCTAGAATTTACTAAAAAAACGGACGGAACTGAGTCGAGACAAGGCAGCAGGGTTTAAGGCGTAGAATAAGTTAATGAGACCATTTGGTGAATGAGAGTGAACAAAATTAGTAATAGTGGACTGTTTTAATTTCACACATCAAATGTTCATCGCTCCGCATATTTGTACCAATTAGTGCAATCGCTGTCGATGTTGAAGGCTGTGGCTCATTTTCGACCTTTATGGGTTGACCCCATCATCCTATTATAAAACGTTTATGTCATAAGATATGTTATTTGCGGCGAACTGAGCGATGTACTTGGTGCACTCGTATCAGGAATGTATACACCTTGAAGGTGCGACGCCTATACTTTCAAGAATCCCCTCCGATCCCGTTGACCCTCAGCATCGGATGTCAGAATCTTCTTGGATTCGCTATTTCGATCCTGTCGACATTTTCTTTTATTCTTCTGCTGTTTATAATGCATATAATTGGACAATTTGAAATGGTCAGAGTATTAGACACCGCTGGTGTCCCCCTTAGCCCCCGGTCCATGGGACAGGTAAAAGTGTTTTTTTGCGGACACACTGTGGGAAAGTAGTAAAATCCCACCAAGACTGAGTGTGACATCTTCAGGCGAACCCTTCGCTGTGTGTTTTAGCTTCAGGACGATTTTGGAATGGTTAGTCTAGTTGAGTTTGATTTGCAAAATGAGCAGAGACTAACAGTTGTCGTGAGGAGTGCTCCCACCAATTGCCGAACGCGTGACAGGTATAAGCACTCTTATTACTTTGTTTACATGGTGGTAACTTCTCATGAGAGGGTTCCCGTTATGCAATGTAGAAATAAGAAGAAAAAATAATAATAATGTAAATAGAAGAAAACATCAAAGTTATGTTAGTTGAAAGCAAAAGTTAAAAGTTAATAAAAAAAGGCGTTAAAATAAAGCCCTAAAACAATAAGGCTGAAACCCATTACAAGTCATGAACATTGTTGAAATTAATTGTAAGCAAGTCTTATTGAACGAGGATGTCGATGTTTTGCGATAGGGAACTTTATAATTTGCATAAACTTTGCCTTGTTTTTGTTTGTTGCTTGCCGTGTTTGTTGCTCATGCCCTGTAATTTTCGTCTGTTGGTTGTGATAGATGATGGAGACATGTGAGGGGCAGTTGAAAACGTAGTGGTTTGGCGTTCCTATTTGTCCGCAGAGGCAGTTGCATGATGTTGCAACCCATTAAAACATGAGTTTTTTTCGGAAAAACTGGTAAAAAAAAATGATCGATTTTTTTTTTGACAGAAAATGAATAAAAAGGTATAGTGTGAGTTATTTTTTGCAATTTCAGCTGTGGGGAGTGAATAGGGAGCGGAGGGGGGGGGTAAAAGTTATATAAAAGAATTATTATACAAACAAATTGTAAACGATTTGATTACATGTTTATTTTGAATTTCAAAATATTAAATTAAATTAAATCAAATTGTCATACTTACAAGCATAAGAATGGTTAAAAATTTAGTTTGGTATGATCGCTGGGGAAACTTTCTGATAAATTGGCATATTCAAACTCGTCAGAGTCGCTCATGGGTGTGTTGCTTGGTGGGAAGATCTTGTTTCGAGTATGTGATTCTTCTTGGGTGTCTAGTGTTGTAGATTCAATCTGTAGATGTTGAGGATGTTTTTGATGTTGTCTTCGGTTTTAAATGAGGCAGCTCCTGTTGTAGAATGGATAATGGGTTGGATCCGGTTGGTGACCATCGTAAAGGTTGTACCAAAGGCGTTGTTTGCCTTGAAGAACTAGAAGATGTTGATTCCACCAGGTTAAGTTGAATTTAAATATATTGTTGTTCCTTTTGAAATTATTGTGTATGGCTTTTATTGTGGTGTCCATTATTTGCTTGGTTTTGCTTTCAATTTCGTGTGTTGAAGCTATGGTGGTGAATTTAATGTGATACAAACCTTGTTTAAGCTGCTTGATAAATTTAAAATGATTAGCATTCTTGGTTTTCAATCTATTGCGAATCGGTATTATCATGTTAATTGTGAGTGTAAAAGTTATAGGGTAGTGATCCGTCTGGATTTCGAAGTCTTCAATTTTACCGACAATGTTGCCCTTTATGAATGTTATATCGGCCAACCATTAGAGTCTCCTCTGGAGAATGTTGGGGGTACATTTGGAGTGTTGCAAATTAACAGGGAGTTGCTTGCTGCATGTTCCTTGAGGTCACTGCCTCTTCGATTCTCATGTTCATTCCCCCAGAACGTGCTGTGGGCATTGAAGTCTCCTCCGATGACGTGGTTAATTGGGGAAAGTTTGTGAATATTATCCAGTCCTTTTAAGTTTTCTGTTTGATCATTATTGGGTGAAGCTTACGTTGAAGTTACAAAGACATCTTCATTGTTCCATGAGTTGAAACTTATTGTTATTGTATTTGCTTGTTTTTGAATGATAGTTGGGCAAATACGTTGGTTACGAATAATAATGGCTACTTTTTTAGAATTTGAAAGAATTGTTTCCCATCTTAATGGAATGCCTGGTGGTTTTTCTTTGTTGGTATAGATTTCCTGTAATAGTGCGATTTCGATGTTGTTGTCTTCCACGGCTTTAGAAATTTGTGAAGTTGCTGCACTGCAGTTATTAAGATTAAGTTGCAGGAATTTTATTATTGGTTGTGATGAAGTCATCTGGTGGCAGGTCTTGTTGCTTGCTAAGTTGTGGTAGTGGTAGGGTTTTAAAGCTGGTGTGATGTCTATTCGCTTGATTTTTAGTTTGGATCAGCTGTTTGTGCAACGTCCTCTTGCGTTGTTGTGGTTTTGGCTGGCGTCTTGTGATTCCTTCCTGTTGATTAGATACATTAATTGGGCAGCAGGGCCGCCCATAAGGGGGGGGGGACAAACCCGACAAATGTCGGGGGGCCCGGACGTTTGAGGGGCCCGCGGCCATAAGGTTTGTCCAAGAAATGATCTGTCTCATTTTAAGGTTATTTTCCGAATTTAACAAAAAAAAATTGAACAAAAAATATACATTCTTTACAATTTCTTAAAAGGGCCCGTCAAGGTGGTCTCACATTTTCAGCAGTCCGGTCAACGACAACGATCCTTTCGCCCATTCCCCATCCTTCCATAGTACCTTCAACAGGATGAAGACTGGTTAGGTGACAAATTCCGAGACAAGAGATAAGAGCTCCTTCTTATTCAATGGTGGGGTTGAGTAGGAGAAAAGGATTGGGTCTGAGCTTCCTGGAAAGCGTGAATGGGAAACGTGAATTCCTGGAGTTATAGGGTTGTTTCGCTAATTTTCTACCCGCAAACGTCGTGGTTCGACTTTTCTCTCACATCGATGATTGACCTTAACGAGGGTGCGTCTATGAGAAAAACTACCTAACGTTTTAAAGGCCCTTCGAGATGTAAAAAATCAATAGTTCATCGTAAGAGGAAACGGCAAAAATAAATGGATTCCTCAATTATTTTTCAAAATTTGAAACTTTAATTCAGTTAAATATTTGGAAGGACATACTAGAGCAAATTAATACAAAACATTTAATCCTGCAATCAAAAGATATCTCCCTTGATATCAAAATGAATAACATTGAAGCGTTAACTGAAACAATAGATAAAGATTTAAGAAAACAATGACCTTTATACTTAAATAGAGCTAAAGAGACAGCTTCTATTATAGGTATAGATACAGAATTTTCCAAAAAAAGAGGACGAAAAAGGAACATTTTCTTTGACGAAGCCACCGAAAGAGAAATGCCTGAAGTATTAGAAACCAGACAAAATTCAAAAGTTCAGTTTTTGATATAGTAATCAATAAAATAGTTTCTCAGTCAGAATCAAGGGTATGAGCAATTGAAAAAGATATGCAATACATTCGAAGCCATATTAAAAATAAATTCTAATTCTAATGACAACAACAACGCACTTAAAAAATTAATTGAAAGCTATCCAGATGATTTAAGCAACAATGTACAAGACCGTTCGAAAAGCTACTTTTTCACATTTAGCTAAGTTAGAAAATATAAAGATCTTCCACTTTACCTTTTAAATATCTATAGATTAAAATTGCAGTCGATTCGATATTTTCCCAGAATTTTGCATAGTTTTAAGAATTTTTATTTCCCTTCCCATCACTGTGGCTACTGGTGAAACAGGATTCACTAAACTATGTATAATCAAAAATCATTTACGATCTACTTTGGGCCAAGAAAACTTGAATCATCATGGAATGTTTCCAATTGAGCATGAACTGGCGTCCAAAATGAGCTTCATTGACGTCATTGATAAATTCATTAATTCGAAGAATAGATTTACTGCTCTCTCCTCAGCAAAAGTTTTCTGAGTTTTGACTAGTCTTCAGCGTCCGAGGTATGATTTTTGCATGGGTGTTTCTCTTACAATATCTATCAATAGAGATATTTATTAGATAGTTTTCTGATTGTACTTCATTATCCTTACTGAAGTCCTGCTAGATCGCAAAGTGGCCACACTTCGGGCTTTAGGCGTAACATACACATGTTTTCCTTAATTACTTACCAGTTCATTATTAATTTACTGTATGTTTGCTTGTACATTTCTGAAGTTGGGTATTTGTAAGTTTTTGGATACTTGGAAAAATGAAAACTTCCTACCAAAGGAAAAAACTTAGGGGGCCCGCGTGAAAATTTTGTCGGGGGGCCCGGGAAATTTATGGGCGTCCTTGTGGGCAGGATCTGTCCCAGGCCGGGTGATCTGTGGGGAGTTCTGTTCCGTTGTTGTTGTTAATCAGAGTGAAGTTAGTGCATTTTTGTTCCTCTGATTTGCATGAATTGGTGGGGTGGTTGTCTCCGCAGTTTCCACATAGTGTCTTCTCTCAGCAGTGTTGTGCGATTTGGCCGTAGCGTTGGCAGTTGTAGCATCTGAGTGCCCTTGGAGTTGGGATGTATTTTCGGATTCCACATCTTTCAAACGCTAACCAGAAGTGTCCTATGTCTAGGAGTCTGTCTGCTGTCTGTGGTTGAAGGTGGAGGACAGCATGTGTTTTCCCATTTTTGTCCGTGAATTTTCTTTTTCGTGTGTCGCTTGGGATGATTTTCTGGGCTTTTTCTTGAAGAGCTTCTAGGTGAAGTTCTTCATTAGTTGTGTTTTGGACTCCATGTGTGTATTATTATCGATTTATTCACTGGAGCTGGGATTCTTGCTTGGAGTCCATGACAAGTTTTCCGTTTTCAGATAGCTACGATATCTTCTTGGCTGTTTTCGTTTACGATGACAGTTTTATTTTTGCCAAGGAAGAGGCCTTGAATTTTCTACTGTTGGGCGTTACCTCCCATGGTTTTTTTTGAAGTCCTCTTTGACTTCCTCTCCTGTTTCTCCTGGGTCATTGGAGCGCAGTATGATTGTGTTTTGGCCGTGAAGTTTATGCTCCGTTATTATGTGTGCTTCTATGTACAGCTCCGGCATAGCTGGGTGGTTATTGTAAGAGTGGTTTCCTTTGTTGGAAACTGTCCGGTATGTCGTTGTTGATGCGTGTGATTGGTAGTAGCTCTTTCAAGTTCTCGAGTTCTTGTTTGAGTTCTGCGTTTTGTTTGCTGTGATCCTCTGTTTCTTTTTGCAATTCTTTTTTGAGGATGTCTGTTAAGTCTGTTGATAAGGTTGAAGCGTTGTTTTCCAGTTTGTTGTTGATATGTTTTTTAAAATCTTGAAGTTCATTTTTTATTAAATTGGTTATCTTTATTAACCTTTAGGAGGTCTTTAAGATATTTCAAATGTTTTTTAGTGACACGATTTTCTTGGCAGTTTTTAAGAGTGTTTAGTAATTATTTTAGCTCTTTTTTTAGGTCTATGTTGTTTTTGTATTCTTGGAGGTTTGCCTCTAACTTCACCTTCAGGCTGGCTTCCATGCTTTTACTCCAGCTATGTTCCGCCTCTTTAATCTCCAGGATTACTCTGTTCTCTGTACCAACCAGGCAATTTTTATCTTTCTTTAAAATTTCCTCCACTTTCTTTTGGAGGCGTCGTACCTCCATTTTTGGAGTCTTCGTGTTTTTAGAGAGGTTAAGTATTTACCCTCTTGGGGTATCTGACTGAGGAGTACAGTTCATTGTATTAGAGTTGATGGTCGATTTATATTTTCTAAGGTTAAAATTAGGTTTCTTGATAACCAATTTGTGAGTATGTCATGTAGTGTGAGCTGGCCCCGGTTTGTACCCTTATGCACATTGAAAATAAATGAGCACCAACTATGGGAAAAAATAAAAAAAAGTTATAATTCTGTAAATTTAAATAAATGCTAGGCACTTGCGGTATTAACGCATGCAAGAACTTTGCACAGGTAAATCAGGCTACTAAAAGTAGCGCCCTTTAAATTGGAAGCCATTATAATCTCTCTCACCAGCACGTGCAAAGCTAGGGCCTTTTTAATTGAGGCCCCGATAACATTCCTTATGAAATGCCCATGCATTGAAATAAATACTAGCCCTGACCCCAGTGGTTTGAAAATGGTTGTTCAGATGCGTAATAGTAACCGAATAGTGTAGGAAGAACTTTGAAGTCTGTGAGTGCTATGTAGCAATAATAGCAGCTGTGTTAATTGAGCTGCTTAAAGGGGTCCGGGAATCAAAATATGAAAAAAAGTCAATTTTTTTATTATCTTAAAAAAAATATAGATATTGCTGAATAAAATGATACCTACATGTTTTCTACTATCAGTAGAACCGGAACTATTAAACTTTTTTAAAACAAGACAGCTGCAAATCAAACGAACCTTCATAATTTTAAACGCTTTTTTTCTCTTTCTGTGTCAAATGGAATTTCAATAGTGAAAATCGATAAAACTTAAAAACTACTTGTCATAAATGAACGCAATTTTCTAGATTTACTTTTCAAATACATTTCTTTAATTTGTCTTCAGTAATTGTGTAGATTAAAAATTTTTATTCTATAATTTTTCGAACTTTGTATACTATGTATTTTAAGTAGTTTTTGAACAAAATATTTTTTCTTCTGATGGTTTTAACCTAAAATCGCGAAGACAATCGATAGTACGAACTTTTAGAACTTAGTGGCGTTTTCACGTCACACGCCGCACTAAACTTTCTTGCTGTAACAGCGTCCCGGAGAAGAAGCAACAGCAAATGCAAAACTACCAATATGCAAATATAACCTCAACCGCTGCACTTCACCGGGGAATAAAAACAGCTCGCCAATTCTCTCAATACTTTTATACAGAAACAACCCCTCTAACCAAGCCCCGTCAAGACTCCGGCAAGGAATCTCCTATGCCGATACATTGAAGCCGAGATGTCTCCGCCCACAATGAGGTCCCGTCCAGAAGAAGACTATTGGAAGGAAGCTCTGAAATATTCGAGTTCCTGCAGCTCTTCTCTGACCTATTTCGGTCAGTCGGAGGAATATCTACTGTTATGAAGGAAGTCCGCAGTGCTACCACGTCCCTTGAAAAGATTACTGTTCTCATCAAGATCTTTTCTCACGAGAATTGATCACAATCAAATTCATCCCATCCTGAAACTCCATACGTCAAGCTTCAAATGTCAATATTGGAGATTAAGGCCCCTACGGGGCCATGTGCTCCATAACCTCCTAAAACCTCTTTCAATACTGCTTCTATTCCAGTCATAGTCTTTATGCAAGTAATCTGCACATCATGTGTTAGAATATCAACAATGTTATTTTAGACCTTTAAGTCAAGAAAGATTCTTGAGTATTCCTAACTTAAATTATGGTGTTCAAATAAATTTTGAATAACAAATCTTTAATTAATTTCGGCTGACTTAACCACCAAAAGTTAAACAATGCAAAAATGAAGAGATTTGTTAAAAATATTTTTTAATATATCCATTTAGGCCAACGTCAAAATTTTGACATTTTAAAATTTTAATTAAAAAAAATTTAAGTTTTGAAAATATAAAATAGTTATTATAATTGCAAAATACAATGTATACCTACAAAAAAGAAACGCAGAACAAAAACTTTAAAATTGAAGATTTTAGAATTTTGAGACCCGGACCCCCTTAAAACCCTTTGGTCACCCAAAATTAGTTCAGTCGCATGTCATTTAAATTAGTGTAAGTGAATGCGGATATGGGGGAACGATTCAGCAAGCGTTGGTTTTGACGTAGCCTTGGACGCAGTAGCCCAGATAAATATTAACAATTAATTGTAAGGGTTACGCTGAATAACAATCTGGTTGTTAGAATAGTGTCAATTACGAGTGCTGCTTTTCTATTGGTCATGGGAACTAACCAGTGTGGGTACAAAAGGTGTTCGATTAAAGCGGGGGCCGCTGCCTCTTGCGGTGGGTTTTGGTTTCTCCTCGCTCCCTAATTGGCCATGTAGATTAGAGGTTTGGGAGTCAGAGTCAAGTGCTGCTATTTTTAAAAAAAGAAGGAAAAAAGAAAAGGGGTGACTTTCAACTCGGGTCATTGCTCCAACCTACTTGTCAATTGAGCCTGTTGAAGCTTAGCGTAATTAGTTAATTTGTAGTAGTGGCAGCGTCGTTTTTCGGCCTGCCGTATTCAATAACACAGAATAGAATAGAAATGCAATCTTATAAATCTAAACACTGAAATGCAGGAATAATATAGAAAGACTTTGATCATAATATGAATTGTTTAAAGAATGAATAATATTTTGAAGAAAGTTTAAGATATCTGGCACAAGAGGGAATAATTTGGACATGTGCAAGCCATACGTGAATACAAACTATATACAAACAGAATGCCGGTAGCTACGCCCAGTTTCATTTTTTTGAGCGGGCCTTTGCTTAATAGCATATACACAATAATTATCATAAACGTATTGTGCCTCGATGTTAAATAATTGATGCTCATAATTAATTCAAGGGTACTCACCCGGGTCGACTGCTGATTGCTCTTAAGCTTCGGTTTCCTAAGAAAGCGTAGCCGTGATCTAGCGGCCGTGATGTATCGGTGGGTGACGTCACTAAAACGTTGTTTATACTAACACATGGTGTTGGTTTCCTAGAGAGCGGTGTTTGTGAGCGTAACGAAAATGATCGGAGCCGCCATTTCCATGACTGTCGTCATAGCGGTCTCAAACAGTTGGGGAACGTTTTTTCTCTTGTAGCGGCCACATTTCATTTCCTGCTCCAAGCGATTCGAACGAAGAGGAGAGAAATAAATAAACATTTTTGACTGCCATTGATTAATTCGTTTTTGTAAAATCGGGATCGTTAAACACAGAATAAAAATTTCAACGGATTTGAAATCTGCAGAAAATTTGACACCAGATCAATACCTTAAATGTGATTTTCTTTAAATAAATAATTAATTATTTAATAAATAATTAAATAATCAAATGGTAAATAATTGAATAATAAAACTGTTTTTGATATCGATCTGACGTAGAAATTTACGCTGATTTGAAATCTGTTGAAATTTTCACTCTACCTTCAACGATCCTGAAGTTAGAAAGTTTAAACTAGAGAATAAAAAACCACTTTGTTTTGTTTCTCGAATAAAATAAACCACGACAGCTGTTTGTGTTGCCCATTCTCCAACGTATTCTGTCCGTCTAAGTTGACACGTCTGGATTTTTGTTTAGACGGCCGTCTAGTTATGCCCGAGGCCTCATGACGTATCACGGCTGTTAGATAACGGCTCCACTTTCTTAGGAAACCAAAGCTTTAGCCCATCCTCCTCGTAGTACGAGTAGCGTTCAGTGAAAGAGTTTGTCACTGTGTTTGCTGCTAAGTTTTGGACTACAGTCCCACTTTGTTCGTTTAAAAAAATCTCTTTGGATTGTTCGAATTTTTGTTAGAGTCGTATGCACGTAATCCTTGGATTTCGTATAAGGTGGGCAGCACTGAACTTATTTGTCGTCACAATTGTCTCCGTGATGGATCCAATTTGCGAAGGTGGTTGTCCGTATTCGGTATCACGGTGTTCATTCGCCGGTGATCGTCGATCGTTGAAGCCGACCCACGCCAGTCTAATTAAGCTCATAGGGGGCTTCTTAATGCTGTCTTGCGACACACTTTTGTAGTAGTCTTTGCGGCCCTGCCTATTTAATGAGCCCTTCAGTGAGGTTATAGAACCCCAAGAGAAAAAGAAAAGTTCATGTAAAAAGGAGCGTTTTCTGAGGCGATTGCGGCAACCCTCCCCTATTTTAGAGTTCACGTTGTTGTTGTTGGACTTAGTGTTAATCCAATGGGCGTAATGTTAATACTATGGGAGCTCGTCTCGGACACGTCTTCTCTCTTCGGCGGTCAGATTAGGTGGGTAGCTATGGATGATAGCCCAATTACCAGATATCACTGCCAAAGAGAACTTCAGTCTAAGGCTGGTTTACGATTCTGCGCCTCAACGCATACGCGGAGGATAGTCGTTTACAGTTTTGCGTATGGGCTTGCGTCGGAACGAGAAAACCAGCTTTCTATTATGCACACTAGATGGCGTGTTTACTTTTCGCGCGCTTTCTTGATTCATTTCAGTATTTTTTACGAGCGTTTTTTTTTCTACCGTCTTATGTTCACTTCAACCAATTTTGAGAACCGTTGTTTTTTTTTTCTTTTTCCACGGGAGACATTTTTGTAGGTACTTGAGAACATTGCGAAATTAACATCACTTTGGAAACTTTTAACTCCGAACAAAACCAAAATTAGAATAAACAAGTAAATCTCGATTTCTAAAAAATATTGTACCGATTGTGAATACTCAGATAAATCAACATTAAACTATTTTCTTTCCAAAACAACTATCTACTTTAAACTGAGACTGTATAAGTGTTAAATTTAATCAGAGCATTAAAAACCAAAATGAAATGAAGTTACATGAATAATTTGTTTTAAAATCTTTTTACTTTTGAAGCCTTTTATGTGAGATTGAAGGAAAACACGAAATTTGATATCTGATGAGGGTTTCTAGTTATTGAAATGTAAATAAATATATCTTCGATTTACTCATTATCAGGGTGTCAAGATTTAAATCATGATTTTAATCAAATGATTTTTTTTAAATCACTGATTTAAATCACAACAAATCACACATTTTTTATAACTAAGTAAATACACCATAGAAGTTGTAAAACGCTTTAATGTTTCTGTACTCATGGTGATTTCAGCATTAATGGCTACACTAAGCTCAGATAGAACTGGGTCAATTAATGCATATTATAAAAGATTGCAACAGCCAGTTGAAACCTATTAGAATATACTATATACTGGAAACAGTAATGTAAAACACACGACATCATAAATCTAAATGCCAGGAAGAGTAATGTATAAACATTCCTGATTAACAGCACTCATAATATAAACACTCAAAAGTATGTATGCAACAGTTTGATTCAAAATTATAAACTAAAGGGTAGTTTACCAAAGAGAAAGAGGCTAAATTACTTCCTACTTGTGTTTTTTTAGGTATTTGTCAGTTAGCTTATTCTTGTGGTGTGCAATAGAGATTAAAGAGTGGAAATATACATTTTCACACACACAGCCATTAACATGTCAGCAGGAAGAAAGAAAGATCCAATATGAATTCAAAGTTTTAATATTAGAATTTACCAGTCTGATTATTTCTGTCCTCTATTCTACTTCTCACACTATAGTTTAGGTCTGTAACTTACACTTACTGATAAATTTGTTAACATGATGATGTAATTTACTCAAGGAAAACTATGTAGGATGTCAACTTGTGTTTTAAAGTTAAACAAATGTTAAGTATATATTGATTTACCATGTCACAAACTAAATTTTTTATTTAACAAATTTATGGATAATTATTTAAAAAAAAAAGTGTATAGAGCCTACAGAAATTTAAATTTAAAAAATCTGATTGATTTTTTTACACCCAGCTCATTATATTTTAATCCAGCCAACCACCGAAAAAAAATTTAGTTGTCCATACAAACCTCATTTCCCTGAAAATTTGTATCATCTACAAATTTTTTTTTCATTTATTTTCACATTAAACAGAATAAAGTAAGCTTTAATGAATTGGAGTATCTATATTTTATCATTTGGTTGGTGCTATAAATTCAAATTGTCAGCATTCCATTTCTGCCTAAATTTTTTTAAAACTTGAACAAAACACACCTTAAATGTTGGGAAGTATTGAATTTTTAGTCAGCGAAACATTTTCCAATTGTATATTACGTAATTAATTTATTTTCAATAGAAATGTTATTTTGTACTGAGGGTTTTAATTGTACTTAAGAATATCTGTTTCTTGAGTCAACTCACTACATTAGGAAAATTACTGTGTTTCTCATATTTCAAGAAATTTATTTATGCATACTACACATGTATATGGTAACCAAGTTCTTTTAATAATTTAATCCTTTAGATTTAGTTTTTTCAAAATATTACTAGGTCCTCTCTTTTATGATTTGTGTATCTTGCATATTCAATCTTATCAGCATTGTTTAATACTTAATATAATTTAAATATATAAGATAATAGGCACAAGAACAATGCAATTGAATATTTCATGTAAACTTCATATTAAAATATTCAAAACAATTTAAGTTACTTATGTTTAATATTATTCTTGGATTGAATGTCTTTCACTGAGCAAATATTTTCAATTTATAAAATGGATAGGTGGCAAAATACAAGTGAAGTAAACACATATGAGAATAATAAATGTAAAATGATGCATGTAATGTGCTATTTTAAATATTTACCTGAAACATTAAGAAATAATTAGTAAGCAAATATAATTTCACTTTATTTATTTCATTCTTTTTCTGCATTTTTGACTCGAAATTATATCACATACAAAACTTGTAAATTTTAAAATGTTACTAGTACTAAAGATTATGAATAATAAAAAATACACACAAGAAATTATTTGCATTAAATTTATTTCATTATAAATCTATCAATATAAGCAGGGGTGCAATTGTATACATTTGAATGATGCCCATGGAGTTTACAAAACTATCATGTAGCTCAAGTGTATTCTTTCGCCATTGACAGAGCAATTGATATCTTTCAGAAGTTAGCTTCTTTCTCTTCTTTAAAGAATAAAGTCTGAAATATAAAATGAAATAAACAAAATGCAAATACCACTGGTCATGAAATTCATATTATGGATACTAACTTTTTGATAAATGGTATTAAACATGAAATCACACTGTAAGTTAATTATCGACTTTCTGAATAACTCAAAAAGAAATTTTATTAAACTAGGAGTGGAGTATGTTTTATATTCAACTAGTAACCACTGTCTCAGCCTAAGCCATTTGGTGTATCGTCATGTAATTTTGAACGATGGTCACATGACGAGGCAACATCCGAGCTGGCACCCCACTCTCCAAACTTTCACTCCAACCAAACGTGAGGACTTTCAGCCACGACAGATTTAAGGTGCACCAGCCGCCTCTACACTATACGTTTTATATAACAACTTACAACACTAACTTAAAACAGTTTTACCCAATATATTGATTCTTTCCTGGTGTAATAAGATTATAAAAACTTACATAGCAACATTTTAAAAACTGAATTAATCAACATTTAGTTTTATATCACTTTTAACATGGAGAGCACATTGTTTTTCAAATTTGGGATAGAAATTTTACAGAAGAATCAATTGCAGTTACTATGTCTTGATTTGATGGGTATTCAAGGATGTTTTAAAGTTTCACACAATCACTCGCTGAAAACAGAGCTTTTAAGGAGTTACATGTAAATTCTAGACACATTGCCAGAGTAGATGAAAAATTATGATACTGAGTACTCACAATATATATTTGTCACCTATGGTAAAATATTAAATGTATTGAAGGGGGGGGGGGAAGCAGAGTATAGTAATTAACCTTGTAAACATACATAGAAATGTTTTCTCACCAACAGATATACATCAAATGCATTGCAACTCATCCATAAAATGACACTAGTTTCGAATTACAAACATAAATATTATAAAAATGTTAAGTTATAAATGATTATTTTATATAGTTATTACTTTATAAACGTATTGTTCGTGTCCCTTATCTCCGGAACAGTTTTTGGCACCACTCTTTTATAGGCATAACTTTTCATGTTCTTCGAACATTGCCACCTTCTCAGAAAGTGACTGATCTTGTGAGAAAGTAGAATATTGCCAGCGTTTTTCCATACAAGAATCTCACACTTTATGCATTTACAGTACAAAACGGTACTAAATTTTGTGCGGTACAGCTACACTCTACGTTTATGAGTGATGGCAACGACTTGGCGATATTTTTTGGCGAACTTCTAAAGTCGCCAAGGAAATAATTATTTCCTAACTCTTTTATTGTCAAAACTTTTTTTCTTTTTACAACACACTTTTTAAACATTTTCAGAACGTTTTGAAAAGAATATTTAAAAAAAACTTTCACAAAAAGTAGTAAACTTAAGCACATATCAAAACACGTTTGTGAACCAGCAGAGAAACTAAGCTACGAATGTTGGATAAAGAATACACTGAAATTTATCAATTACACTAAATACAGTAGGCAAGTTGAAAAATAAAACGATTTTTAAAAGAAAAAAAGCAAGAAATAATACAACCTGATACATCAGAACGGTTCCGAGAAAAAAAAATTACGAAACAAGAATATTCCACAAATGCAAAAAACAATACATGTCAGAACTCTGCCGTGAAAAAAAATTATTATGAAATAAAAATTCCACAACTGTAGAAATACAAATAAATGAACCAATGGTATCAAAGAAAAAAAATTTTAAACGACCAATGCAATCAAAGGATATTTTAAAATCAAAATAACCAATGGGAGGGAAGAAAACATTTCAAACGAATCAATGAAATCAAACGACTTGAATGAATTTTGGAAGAACTTTCTAGAATATTCAAAATGAAAATTGAAAGTTTCCGTTTGCCGAGCTTGCCATGAAAACCATAACAACCGAAACGAAAGATGGGTTGCCTTAATTTATCGTAACTCGCTACTAGAAGTGCGCCAAAAAAATCGCCAAGTCGTTGCCATCACTCATAAACGTAGAGTGTAGCTGTACCTTTTGTGCTTTTTTTTTAGACACGACAAATTTTAAATATTACCAGAATTATTTAAACAGACCATATTTTAAGAAAATAATGAGTGACCTTTTGTAAGAGAACTGCTCAGTATTGCAGCATCTTCTGTCTTGCTACAGCATTTCAATTGAACATCTGTCCCTGGATGTACTTTCATCACTTAAATGAAGTTGGATATTATTCTGCAAAAAAAAAAAATTACAACCAATTATGTGACACAGGAATTAAAATTCAAAATTTTTAAGGTTTCTCCAAATATGTGCTGTTTGCACCAGAAGCGTCATCTGTTGGAAAGGTGTTAACTGTTGGTGTGTTCTTGAGAAGCCATCGAGCAGTTTCAGCTCTCAGAGTAAGAAACAAATAAGCTACAGTCCAAATGAGGTGTTCTTCCTTGTGTTAAGCATCAGGAAGTTTATTTTGTGAAAAGCGGGTTCGAGAACCAAAACCTAACCTATCATGCGAATATATGTATTTTCTTTGACTTGCAAGGGTAGTGGATTTCAAGTGAGCCCATTACATTTGGTAGTTTGCAGCGGCATAAATTCCTTTGATTTTATTGCTTTCGACAAAGAAATCCCTCTTGATGCCATTTGCACTGATACAAATCCACCACAAGAAAATTGATAATACATTTTACTCAGAAGGTACTTTTCGGTTAACTGGTTTCCAGTCATAATTGTGCGGTAAAGCTTTCAAAAGTGGAAATTTGTTGCAGTCTCGTTCTTCCAGTGCAGTGGCTATTCGGGCTGTGAATCGAAATAATGCTTTCGGTGGCTGTGCCGGTCCGTTCAACAAAACCTTTGAATGCAGAAAAAAGACAAAAAAAAATGTGGCAAAAGAAAGTATAATTTACTCTGACTAAACCAAGACATTTTCAGTCTTTGTTGAAAGCCTATGTATAGGGATTGTCATAAGACTTGAACTAAAACCAAAAAACTATCAGTAGAAAAATTAATGAAGATAATTCTGTTTAAAGTAGCAAACTGAAGGATTTTGGTCATCAAACACTATCACTAGGAAAACTGAAAACAAATCTCAGGGTTTGGTTAGGTTTCAACGGTGCAAGGGCCATATTTGGCTGCACCGTTAAATGCGCTGTGAATACATGTCAAGTAATGTACATACACAAAGGTTTTACTGATACCAAAGAGGGAAATACACCTAGGGAGAAATAGAACCTATGCTGCCTACAACTGGCAGGTAGCTAACTGTGGGTAAAGCCTCCGAGAAACGAAGGCACCTCAATCTCAGGGAAAGAACATTTGCACATAAAAAAACAGATGAAGTTTTTCGTATATTTCCTCTTAACTAAGCACTTTAGTAGAAGTTCAAGTGTTGTGTTTTGTGAGGTTGGGAAATTATTGGTCAAAAGAGAGGAGGTGGAATGGAATAATTAAACAACAAAAGTTTCCTACATCCACAAATGTTTACGACCACAATAGTTTCAGTTATAAAAAATAAACAGCTATTTCTACAGCGCTTTTCTATCGCTCTCTTTAATTTGCCAATAAACTTAAAAATCGCTCATAAACGTTGAAATAAAAGCTACACAACAAATCAACTTCGAAAACACTTTTTCACTAGCATAAACTAAGAGGTTTTATTATTTCGGATGAAACTAGGTAAACAAAATATAGACATATTGCAATGCAAATTAAAGATTAGTGTAAATACATGTACTTACAAGGAATTCCCAAGGCCTTTGCAACAGCTGCCCGTCTCTTTCGAAGTCAAATTCGTACATAACGCATACCCAGCGTTTTATAATGTTTTTAAACTTCCACAGTCAGCAACTCACTAACAAGTTCGGTAATGGCGATGTTTAGTTCATTACTCGATTGAATCAAAACATTAGATGTTGGATTCTGATTCGTCAAAGTAGTCACGTGTGCTTGCGTATGTGCGTCGAGAGTTGGATCTGATGAAGTACCAAATTTAGCGCTTGCGTTGCTTTGCAGAGAGGCTGCGTGATCCCGCCCATCTGTCAATCACGTGGTTCTCCTCTATCATTGGTTCGACGCAACCGACGCAGTTGGACATACGCAGAATCGTAAACTGGCCCTGACCCTGTATTAGTATAAGTAAAAAAGTTCATCCTACAAGGTGGGCTTAAAACGGTTGCCTGAACATATGCGGCCTTTCTGGCTTTGTTGTGCAGAACTGTCTGTGGAAGATGGCATAATTTTTCGTGGTAATATAGAATTTTTTTTCTAAAAAATTCAGAAGGTATATGCTATCAGAGCTTCATGGAAGTCACCAAGGCATATGTGCTGTTAAAGCCTTGGCTCGACAGTCTGTTTGGTGGCCAAACATTGATAAGGACATTGTAAACTTGGTCAAGTCTTGTGATCTCTGACAAGTGGAGGCTTCAGCACCTGCATCTACTCTAGCGCACTGGCCTTGTACAAGTGAGCCGTGGAGCAGGATACATATTGACCATGCTGGCCCTTTTGAAAAACGTTTGATCCTTTTAGTTGTGGACGCTGCCACCAAACGGTTAGAAGCCTTTCCAGTTGCTGGAACATCCTCCGCTGCAACTCTTGGTACTTTGCATTCGATCTTTCCTAGGTTTGGACACCCTAGGACAGTTATAAGTGATAATGGAACTTCATTTACCAGTGAGGAATTTTCAGACTTCCTTTAAAAATTGGTATTACACATGTTCGCACTGCTCCATATCATCCACAATCCAATGGAATAGCTGAACGAGCAGATCGTTCCATGAAAGATGGAATGAGGAAGGTTAACGCTGGTACTTTCCAGGAGGGACCAGATAAGTTTCTGTCTTATTACCGTCTCACACCGAACTCAGTGACTTGAACAGCACCTTCTATGGCCAATGTTCAATCGACCCATGAGAAGTCGTTTAGATTTTTTGAAACCAGAAAAGGACTCGCAGTCACAGATCATTCCATCACCTATTGGATTCCAAATTCAAGACTACAGACCAGGTTTAGTGTAGGAACTATGGGCATGGCCCTGAATGGGTTCCTGGAGAAGTGAATTCTTAAATGAGACGTGTTATGTCCGAAGTGCCCTTACCCTCGGGGCATGTTGTCCGGCACATTGACCAGCTGCGAACGAGAAATGTTGGTTCTCGTCATGTCTCTGTGGATCAGGAAAAACACTCGGAGTCGTGTGAAAGGACTACAATTCCAAAGGTGTCGATGCCAAATTTAGATGCAGATCCTTCAGGAGGTACCTGTAGCAGTCTCGGATCACTCACCGTTGAGACGTTCTAACCGGTCCAAACCTCCAGAAAAATTGGAATTGTAGACTTTTTTAGTTCGAACAATTTCAAACAGAACTTTTGGAGAGATTTGTTTTGTGTAATGTGGTAATTTGCATTTCTGTTTTCTTATTATTTGAAAGAATTTCTGAGCTCATAAAATTGTGTTATCATAGGGAATGCAATAGTTCAATAGTTTACGATTATAAATTGTACTAGGGGGGGGGCTCCCCCTGCTTGCTAACGCTCGCCAACCCCCGAAGGATTGCTTTGCAATCCCCATTGGTTCGCTGCACGAACCTTGATCGCTACACTCGTGTCAATGAAGACATTGTTTACGAATATGATATTCCGAAAAAATAATTTTTCAAATATAAATTTGTTGTACTGCATAAAAATTATACAGTAACTCTGGGAATCAGAATTCGAACAATTTGGAATTCAAATGAAAACCTTGAGCGAATTTTGACTTTATTTCAACTTGAAATGCGCTGCTTTGGAAATCAAATACCCTGCATTTCGTTTGTAAGCTAAAACAGCTCGACTAATATTCATTTTTTTTCAATAACATTTCATCCGATAACGCTATAAATTCAATTGAGGCGCGACGCTTCGTGCTAAACAAACAATCGTACAGTGTTGCCAAAACTCGATAGTAAATAGCGTCCTTTTTGCGTGCCACGTAAGACAATTATATATATATATATATATATATATATATATATATATAGAGAGAGAGAGAGAGAGAGAGAGAGATTAAGTTGCAGTAGTTTAGGAGGAGACGGAATTATATATACTACAACTTCCACTGACATTGGGATGATGCTCCGATGTAAACAGGCTGGCTATTTTCAGAGTTATTGCTAAGCTTAAATATGATTCTTCATTAAATACCTAGTTCGAAATCTTCCAATGTCTCCTCATGTTCTAATATAGTGCAATTTCATACAAAGTTATTCGTCAAGTACCTGAAAGCATTCGTCTCTTAGTATGATTTGTAAATGAGTTATTTCCTTTGCTTGGAACTAACCGAAATAAATGTCGGCCTAAAGATGGTTGTCGTGCCGATGCCTTTTTTTCTTTGCATTGTCATTTGGAAGACGATTTGAATCCGTCTGGTTTCATCTGGATTTTAGCATCATAAGTTGGGAAGTCTGCATCCAAAACTACGTCCTTTTTCGTGGCCTGTATCTCGGTTTTCACTGTGAGGATTCATTGATGGAGTCCATCAATTGGTCCTCCCAATGCAAAATTTAAACCCTCCGTTCACCGACAATCACAGGTGCGAGCCACTGGGTGCAGTGGAGAGTCGCCGATCTGTCTGGAATTTCGACATGAACCGACAATGGAAAATCTTTCTTCGACGCCCTTATAGACGAACTACCATCAGCTTGGTCAGAAACAGCCGAGAGCGAGTAGACGACCGGACGCCAGATATAGGCCAATGTCAGACGCATCTGACTGACATCAGAGCCAACCAGGACCAAGGGAGGACCAGCTACGCCCAGGCGGCCGGAGGGCGCTAAAATCCGAGACGAGGTATCGGAAGAAGAGGAAATCAGTTTTCTGACTCGATCTCGAACCGAGGTGCGTCTTAACTCAAGAGACCTGTGAACGGTCGACAAATTCTTCTCTTTAGTGTGTTTTATTTTTGGAGTTCGGTGTGACCTCGCCCTGAGAGGACGCCTTACTCAGAAGCCTTGAGAGGCTGAACATTATAAGTCCGTGACACTTTTTACTTAAAAGGAACGTCCTAGAGTTCCTGGTGTAGACCGTCACCAGGCGTTTAGAGTGAGATCCTGTGCTGATCTCTTGTGAATCGTCGCCGACGAAGTGATCTCCTTCCGAGATAAAGTTGTGTGCGTAGTGCCGTTAGAACTACTCTAGAACCGTTCTTCGGTGTTGACTGTTGAGTGACCTTTCTTCCGTTTAGATACTTTTCCTCTGTTAGAATTGCATCCATTAGAGTTGAGACAACCTGTCGCATTAAGTCATCAGACGCTTCGTGCGGTTCAGAACCTTGTATGTAATTTACAATTAGTCAAGAATTTGTAAATAAATATTGTTTTGTCAATTAAGCTAGACTGAACTCTGTAGATTCCTTATCTGCTTACGCTATACCCAGAGAAATCATTCCATCACTTATCTCTTTTATCTGTGGTGTTATTTCGTCCGATTTTAATTTTGCGTTTTCTGCAAAACTTTCTACAGATTGTTTTCTTGAGAGAACGAAATAAAGTTCTCTTCTCGCTCTTGCCTTTCTGATCGAATGATGACTTCTGTTCTTCGACTAGGCATGGCTTCGCCGTTTCTTCATTGGGAACGGTGACTTTTCTTTCAGCCTTTCCACTCAAGTCTTTGGTTTTCATGCTGGGCGATAGGTCAGATTTTTTAACAGTTTCATTAACACGTGGAACTTCTTTTTTGAAAAATCTGTTGTCTCTTTCTTCCTCTTCTGCCATTGTCGGTGGTTCGCCAAAGAGATGGAGATATTCGAATTTTGTCTTGTATTTTCCCTTTAAACTTTGAGGAATGTCACTTATCGAAGGAGTCTTGGAGACTCGATGTTTCATGAAGTCGATCTGTGGAATGTTCAAACTTGGTGGTGTCTTCGGGATTGGGTTTCTTAGAGAACTGCTCTGTACTGTGTCACGTATTGGTGGGGTATTGGAGATGAATTGCCCTGATGAACTGTTGTCGTGAATGCCTCTTATTTGAGGTCCGTTTCCACACAACTCTCCAGTATCATCTGTTTGTATGATAATACTTCTAGTTGCTGCAGATGCTTCCACATCTCCACCTGCCAAGGAATTTCTTTTTTCGGGAGTTGTATTCTCACTTTCTTCCTCTTCGTTTAATGGTGGAAGTTTTAAATTTTCGCTTCGAAGAACTTCAGGTGCTGGTGGCGTTTTTGAGACTGGCTTCCCTGATGCACCGTCGTCATGAATGTTAATTACTGATGGCGTCTCTTCGCTCAACCCATCAGTACCTTCCGTTTGCATGAGAGTACTGCTGAACGATCTTGCCGGTTCTTCAACATCTCCACCAGCAAGTGGAGTTTCGTTTTCGGAAGTTGCTGGATGTTTAGAAAACACGAACCTTGTCTTCCACCTTGTCACTCAATTTGGATCTTGGTGCACCTCTTTGTGACGAGTTGTGCTTACCCTTTCTTCTGCCAACGTTGGTGGTTCACCGAAGCGATAGAGATATTCGTAATTTGTGTCGTTTCCTGATGAAAAGTGGATTGAACCGTGTAGGCACTCTTTGGTTTCATGGTGGGAGCTTCTCATTATGAGGGTTCCCGTTATGCAATACATTATGGATACTACTATAATACTACAAAGTTACTTTAAAAAAAAAACGTAAATTAGCCTGTAGTCGTAGTTAAGATACTCTTGGATCGGAATATGTATAGGCGCATGAACAGTTTATTGAATGAGGTTGTCCGAAAGGAATCTCATGACTGATATTATCTTTGCCTGGGCTTGAGATCATTGCTGGCCGTGTTTGTTACCCATGCCGCATAATTAACATCTGATGGCTGCGTGAGGTGATGAGAACACGTTAGGGGGCATTTGAAGATGTAATGATTGGGCGTTCCTGTTTGTCCGCAGGTTCAGTTGCTAGAATTTGCCACACTGAATCGGCTCAAATAGCTGGGAAACGGTCCCTGACCTATGAAATATGACGTGAGGTTAGGGACCATAGGGCTCTTTTCTGGGGTTGATTTTTTTGGGAAAAGTGAAGGTTCTCTTTCCTGTTCCCCATTCCTCCTGCCATCTTTGCATAGCTGCCTTTTTCATCGAGCTTTTCGCGTGACTTTTCGGTAGTTTGGCGATGCTCTTGAAATCCATTTCGCCCATTGCCGCTTCCTTGGTTAGCAGGTCAGCCCTTTCATTACCAATTATGCCAATGGGCTTTGACCCAGTTAATGAACGTGTTGTAGATATTATCTTGTAGTAGTACTCGTATTTTTTGGGCTATGAAATTTTTGGTTTGAAATTGGTGTAGGGTTTTGACTGTGGAGAGGCTGTCTATGAGGATATTACACTTTTGTGTTGTGCCCAAGCGAGAACGAAAAGGATTGCTTGCGGAACTCTATTATTTTAATTGAGCTCTATTTTCGTGGTGTATATTTCTCTTCCTTCCCTAAATGCCTCTCCGTGTGGCGTCTTGGATCCGTCTGTGTAAATGGTTAAGTCGGTCTCTATTTGTTCTTGTGTGCCTATTGTGTCAAAGTCATTTGTTCAAGTATCTTTAAGGATGTCCGCGTCGTGTTCGTAGTCATTTGTGTGGTACGGGACTCCTTGGAAATGTATGTCTTGTTGGAGTCTTAATCGCTGTCTCTCTATGTGACACTAGTTGCAGTGGTTCGGTTCCTGCCAGTATTTGTAAAGCATTTGTTGGAGAGGTGCTGTAGGCTATAAGTATTCGGACAGTGAAGGAGGCTTTGCAACTTTTGGATATTGCGCTGGGTTAGTTGTTGGGCCCATGTGCTTGCTGCGTAACATATGTGTCTCTCAGCGACTGCCTTGAGGAACCATGGCATGTGTCCCACGTTCTTCCCACCGTGTGAGCTACCTAGGTATGGGATAGATAATGGGTGGTAAATCAAAGGGCCAATAAGATGAACGGGTTGTTAAGGGATTTGTGTGAGAGGGAGGAGGTTAGATTTTTAGATGTTTGGAAGGAGTGTAGGAGGGATTGGATAAGCAGGGACAATTTGCATTTAAGCCTGATAGGTAATAGGGAGGTTGGCAAGCGGGTTTTGAACATTCTGGAGTCAAAAAACTAGAATACAAGCAGAGATGGGAAGGACATAGAGGGTTGACAGTACACAGTAATTGCTTAGGAAAACTAACAGGGTCTAAATTGCAGGAGACAAACAATACAAAGGGGAAGTGCAATGTAAGGGAGAAAAACAATACCAAGACAAATCATACAAGGGGAAAGTGCAATATAAGGGTGAAAAATAAGCTAAAAGTATTTTATTGTAATGCTCGCAGTGTGAGAAATAAAATGGATGAGCTCAAGGGAATTGCACAAGCAGAGGATATAGATATCATTGGGATTACTGAAAGTTGGGCAAGCAGTGAAGATGCACAAATTTTAGAATTAAGTGGATTCACAATGTTTAGGGAGGACAGAGAGAATAGGAAAGGGGGTGGGGTTTTGATTTATGTGAGAGAATTCTTAAACTGTACGGAAATAAAGTTAAATAGTAAAACTGAGGGTATAGAATCAGTCTGGGTGAAACTGAATACAGACAAAGGCAAAGGACTAATTCTGGGTAATATATATATATATATATATACCTCCTGTTTGTAGTGAAGAGCAGGAAAAGGGCATGTGCAATCTGATAAACGAAGCATGTCAAAAAGGAGAATTAATTTTAATGGGGGACTATAACTATCCAAATATCGACTGGACAAATATTCTAACTACAAATGGGAAAGGGGCAGAATTTTTGGAAGTGATACAGGATTGTTTTTTGTACCAGATGGTGTATCAGGATACTAGGGACATTGCAATAATGGATTTGATTTTCAGCAATGATGAGGATAGGGTGCATGATTTGGTTATAGGTGAGCCACTGGGAGAAAGTGATCATAGAAGTATCAGATTAAGTATAAATTTTCAGTCAGCATACACAATCAATAGTAGGATAATTCAAAATTTCAGAAAGGTAAATTTTCATAGGATAAGGGAAGAGTTAAAGGAGATATTCAAAGGGGGATTAATAGCCCCGCATCATTCTGAACAATGGGAGGAATTCAAGAATAAGTTAGACAGGGCGATAAAAAAACATGTGTAACATTCAGAAAAAAAAGGAAAATCTAGAAACTTGCTCCCTATGTGGTTTTCAGGGGAAACACATAAAGCTTTAAAATTAAAACAAAGAACATACAGGGTATATAAAAGCACTGGTAACGACAGGGACAAGGAGGCATATCTGAAAGCCAGAAAGGAGTTTAAAAATATTAGTCGGAAGCAAAAGGTGTCCTTGGAGGAAAAACTAGCAAGGGAAATAAATATAAAACCAAAAGAATTTTTTGCATATGCAAGTGGTAAAAATAAATTTAGTACTACACTGGGCCCGTTGGAGAGGAGGGGAGGTGAATTAATTCAAGATGAGGTGGGAATGGAAAACGTGTTAAATGACTTTTTTTTTCCTGGGGTTTTTCAATGGTAACTATAAATTAAAAAAGGATCCCAAGGATGGAGCCTTTGCAGGGGGTACAATTAAAGAATGCAAATTTAACAGGGAAGAAATAGTACATCAGTTAAAAAGAATTAAGCCATCTAAAGCACTAGGGCCAGACGATATTTATCCGAGAGTACTAGTGGAATGCGCGGAGAAATTGGGGGACGTAATTCACATGATATTGAATTCAACATATAGCACGGGTTGTGTACCAATGGATTTGAAGTTGGCCAACATAACTCCAATTTTCAAAAAGGGAATACAAAGTGATTCGGACAACAAAAGACCAGTAAGTGGTAAAAATAAATTTAGTACTACACTGGGCCCGTTGGAGAGGAGGGGAGGTGAATTAATTCAAGATGAGGTAGGAATGGAAAACGTGTTAAATGACTTTTTTTTCTGGGGTTTTTCAATGGTAAATATAAATTAAAAAAGAATCCCAAGGATGGAGCCTTTGCAGGGGGTACAATTAAAGAATGCAGTAATTTGCAACATATTTGAATCTCTGTTAAAAAAGCATATTATGTTATACTTGGAGGATAATCAGTATGGGTTTAGGAAGGGCAGATCCTGCTCTACAAATTTTTTGAAGTTCTACGGAAAAATTACTGAGGAGCTGGATAGCAGGAGCAGTGTAGATATCATATACATAGATTTTCAAAAGGCTTTTGATAAAGTACCTCATGAGGCATTACTGTTTAAATTAGAAAGGCTGGGGATTCAGGGAAAAACATTGATATGGATTAAGAATTGGTTATTGGGTAGAAAGCAGAGAGTGCAGGTGAAAGGAAATTATTCACAGTGGATAGAAGTTATAAGTGGGGTGCCTCAGGGATCAGTTTTGGGACCAATTTTATTTATAATTTTCATAGATGATATAGGTCAGGGGATAAAGAATAGAATCAGTATATTTGCAGATGACTTAAAAATATGGGGGACAGTGGATACCAAGTTACAGATAGAAAATTTACAAGGGGATTTTGATAAGATATCCGAATGGGCTGTAAAATGGGGTATGTCATTTAATGTAGGGAAATGTCAAGTTCTGAATATGGGTTACAGGAACAGTGGAGCAGAGTACTGTCTGCAGGGAGTAAAGGTAAAGGAGGGAGAAACAGTCAAGGATCTTGGGGTGATAATTTACAGGGATTTTAAAATGGGTCACCAATGTTCAGCTGCGGGTAAAAAGGCTAATAGGTTATTGGGATATATTAAAAAGACTGTAACTTCAAGGGATAAAAATATAATTTTGCCTTTATATAAGGGCTTAGTAAGACCACATCTAGAATATGCTGTACAATTCTGGGCTCCGTATATGAGAAAGTATATAGAATTAATTGAAAGGGTTCAGCATAGAGCTACAAAAATAATAAAGGGGATAACAAATCTCGACTCTAATGAACGTTTAAGTAATCTAAACATGTATACACTGGAAAGAAGAAGAATGAGGAGGGATTTGATTCAGCTTTTCAAGTTGGCAAAACAAGGGGACACAGAGGGCTTAAATTTCAATAGGGATAACAGAACAAGGGGCCATGGGTATAAATTGAATAAGACACATTTTAATTGGGATTTAAAGAAATACTGCTACTTCAATAGGGTAATAGACACATGGAACGCGTTGCCAGAAAATAGAGTTAATTTAAATGTAGTGTACGAATTTAAGATACAATTGGATAGTCAGTGACAATTGGGGAATTCATAAACAAAGGACCAGCCTTGTAGGGCTTGAGCGGGTCGTCAGTATTTGTATTTGTATTTACGTTTCACAGTAAACTATTTCAATACTTTGAAATATAAATAGTTTAAAGAAAAATACATAGATGGCGCCACAAGTCAGACATTCCTCATGAGTCGCACAGGAACTGGCCAGATTTGTGTGTGTGTGTGTGTGTGTGTCTGCTGGAACCCTATCAAAAACATCACGCTGGTAACAAAATTAAATTTTTTGTTGGCAGGTTACACTTTTTACAAACTTGGCGATGGAACGAAACCTTTGGAAAGTGTACTTTTTACAGGGGGAATATTCATTTGAAAGGGGCTTAAAACCCGGTTGTCTGGACGAGGCAAATCGTCATTACAAAGCAGACCGGAACTTGTTGGAGAAGATAAATCGTTATATAATATACTAGCCACTGTGAGGCTAGCACGGCGTTGCCCGTGCTGTACTTTGTGGGGTTAGGTGTGTACATTGGGAACGTTTGTAAACCACGGGTGTTTGCTACGCATTCCCATTTGGTTTGCTTCGCAAACCAACTCCACGGACAACGCCGTGATGTCCTCGTTATTGTGAAATTGGAATTGCGAAGAGAGTGAATATGTGTAACGTCACAATTTCTTGGAGGGTGGGGTGCCAGCTGAGGTGTTATGTTATCATATGACCGTGGTTGTCCACGTATATTTCCCTTATTGGATTTAACTACGACCCTAGTTAATAGGTAGTTGTAGTGCTTGAGAACGTTAATTAAAAATTACCCAATTTTCTCGGATACTTTCCTTAGGCGATTGATCCCGGACCGTAGTCAAGAGTCCGTTGAGTTGGTATTATACGGCGTTAGTTAAAAATTGCCTCGGATCTTTTCCTTAGGGATTGATACCGGACGGTTGTAAATAGCACGTTGAGTTGCAAAAGAACGACGATAATTAAAAATTACCTCGGATCTCTCAATTAGGGAATTGATACCAGACCCTCGTTAATAGCCAATTGTGTTGCTTTTGTGTAATGTTAATTAAAAATTACAAATTTCTTCAAATTTAAAATTCGTTGAAATTTTTAATAAAAACTTGTACAATTTGTGTTGATTGTTGTATTATTTTTTAAATCGATCTTATACGCATGCATATTTTACTACAATGCCAAAAATTGTTTTTTATAAGAATTAAAGAGATTTAAGTTTTTGAAAAAGGCAGTTGAGAAAATTGAATGGTGAAAGGAGTGAAAAACATGCTTTTTTTACTCAAAACCGAAAAAAAATGAGTCTCTTATTTTTTAAATTTTACAACTGAAATGTGCATCTTATTTTGAACACAACAATGAAATGGTTTGATTTGGGCAACACAGCATATTTTAACCCCAAATTACTTAAATAATAGGGAGACAGAAAAATTAGAAATATTTTTTTAAGTTGAGGTAATTTTGAATAAAATAGATTAATAGACCAAAATAAAAGGTATTTTTTTTTATTTTGTTGAGTACAAAGTGAATTATTTTATTGGTTATCTGAATTTTAAAAATTAGCAACGTTTGTAGATGTGAAATGTAACTTTAGAAACAATTAAATTAAATTAAATAAGTCTGTGCCATGTGCAAAAGGAAAACAAATTTTAAAAATTTGCATTTTTTACTTGATTATTTTTCCCTAAGAGAGTATACATGTACACTTATTAAAATAACCATATGTGGCAAGAAATTTAAGTGATATCTCTTTATAAAAAGTAAAAAGGTATTAAATTATCTCGAACACACTTGACCGTGGGAGAAACACGGTTTAATGAGACTGAGTCGTATGACTTTAAAGGGATTGTGCCTTGTTGATGCTCACAGTGAAACTTAAACGAACTGGGAACTGAAGTTTTTTATATTGGAATGGGATATCAGAAGTGATGATTGGTATTCAAGGAATGAATACGTTTTAACTTGCAGCATGTCGAGTCACGATGGTGGCTTCAATAATATTTCGCATGAGTTTCTTGACAGAGTGTTGTGCCATTGCACAGTGAAGGTGGATTGATATTTGTGAGAAGCATAATCGGTGCTCCAATATGTGCGAGAGTAGTCCAGATGATTCCAATATGTTAAAAAACTGTGGCATTTGTTTTAAGGCCTCATTTGTGTCACGCGTAATATGTATAGATTTGTAAATTGAAAAACTACGGGGCAATTCTCGCAAGAGTTGCTTTTTGATGGTATTGACATGTTTATTTAATTGGGAAAGATTTGCCCTTTGGCACAGCCCTGCATTATGAGTGCTTTGCTACAACAGCAATATATCGATGAACCACAGAGGTTGTAACCTTTTGGCAGGGGGGCACAGGTGTTTGCACAACTGTTTGGCTTGTTTGCATAATAATGAAATGACGGAATGAATGCCAAAGAAAAGAGCAACATGAGTGATTGATTGCCCAACTTGAAGGCATCCCACAGAACGGCAGCGCTCACTATTTGCTATTTGTGTTGTGGAAGTGACAGAAACACGTTCGTCTTGAAAACTAATCCTACAAAAGCTGCAAACACTTTTTATAGCACTTACATGCAACTCCTCTAATCCTTGACAGTACTGGCTTCTTATACGACTGCCTTTTTTATATTTGTCGACACGAAACTGTGATTGGCTGTTACATAACACATTTGCATAGTCCCATCTAACTCTGCACCAAATTGAAGCCTCTCAAATTTAGATTAGCTTACAGAAATTAACATTTTCCACAATGTCCTTAACTTTTGGCAGCTAGTGTAGACAATTATAAAATGAAGTACTGCGTGTGTTGTATGTTCGGCACACATGTCCTGACGAATCTATAGTACTTCCAATAATGAAATTTGGCACATAGATAGTGTGAATATTTTAAAATTTTATAGTCCACCACGAATTTTAAAATTTAATCCAGAACATTTTAACACAGTAATGTAATGAGATATTTAATTATTATTGTGTTCCTCCGAATAGCAAGTCTTCAATTGGTATTGACTAAATACGTATTTACTGTGCGTACTGGATATCCCTTATAAAAATTTATTGCTTTTTTAAAAGCATATTAACTATTAGTTTGGATTATAATAATGTTTTACATGAGTATATATATTTTTGTGTTTCCTCCATTTTTGGAACTGGATCACAGTTGTGCAATACGTTGTTTGTTATTGTTTCTGTTTTAGAGTACGATAGTTTCGATTATCATTTTTAAAGCATATTAACTTTTCGTTTGGATTATTTGGATATTTTTTTCAAAAGCAGAGACTTGTTTCATCAATTTATTGTCGCTATGTATTCCGAGATTGAATCGGAGAAGGTGTGATACATACCACTGGATCATATTACTCAGAGTGGAACATTATGCACATTTGAGAGATACAAATACAAATACAAATACAAATATTGACGACCAGCTACAGGCTCAAGCCCAACAAGGCTGGTCCTTTGTTTATGAATTCTCCAATTCCCACTGACTATCCAATTGTGTCTTAAATTCGTACACTCCCTTTGAATTAACTATATTTTCTGGCAACGCGTTCCAACTGTCTATTACCCTATTAATGTAGTAGTTTTTCCTTAAATCCCGATTAAAATGTGTCTTATTCAATTTATACCCATGGCCCCTTGTTCTGTTATCCCTATTGAAATTTAAGCCCTCTGTGTCCCCTTGTTTTACAAACTTGAAAAGCTGAATCAAATCCCCCCTCCTTCTTCTTCTTTCCAGTGTATACATGTTTAGCTTACTTAAACGTTCATTATAGTCGAAATTTGCTAGCCCCTTTATTATTTTTGTAGCTCTGTGCTGAACCCTTTCAATTGATTCTATGTCCTTTCTCATATATGGAGCCCAGAATTGTACAGCATATTCTAGATGTGGTCTTACTAAACCCTTATATAACGGCAAGATTATATTCTTATCCCTTGAAGTTACAGTCTTTTTAATATACCCCAATAACCTATTAGCCTTTTTACCCGCAGCTGAACATTGGTGACCCATTTTAAAATCCCTGTGAATTATCACCCCAAGATCCTTGACTGTTTCTCCCTCCTTTACCTTTACTCCCTGCAGACAGTACTCTGCTCCACTGTTCCTGTAACCCATATGCAGAACTTGACATTTCCCTACATTAAATGACATACCCCATTTTACAGCCCATTCGGATATCTTATCAAAATCCCCTTGTAAATTTTCTATCTGTAACTTGGTATCCACTGTCCCCCATATTTTTAAGTCATCTGCAAATATACTGATTCTATTCTTGATCCCCTGACCTATATCATCTATGAAAATTATAAATAAAATTGGTCCCAAAACTGATCCCTGAGGCACCCCACTTATAACTTCTGTCCACTGTGAATAATTTCCTTTTACCTGCACTCTCTGCTTTCTACCCAATAACCAATTCTTTATCCATATTAATGTTTTTCCCTGAATACCCAGCCTTCCCAATTTAAACAGTAATGCCTCATGAGGTACTTTATCAAAAGCCTTTTGAAAATCTATGTACATGATATCCACACTGCTCTTATTATCCAGCTCCTCAGTAATTTTTTCGTAGAACTTCAAAAGGTTTGTAGAGCAGGATCTGCCATTCCTGAACCCATACTGATTCTCTGATAACAGTCCCCCCCTCCTCCAAGTATAACATTATATGCTTTTTAAACAGAGATTCAAATATTTTGCAAATTACTGATGTTAGACTTACTGGTCTATAGTTGCCCGGATCACTTTGTATTCCCTTTTTGAAAATTGGAGTTATGTTGGCCAACTTCCAATCCATTGGTACCCAACCTGTGCTATATGTTGAATTAAATATCGTGTGAATTACTTCCCCCAGTTCTTCCGCGCATTCCACTAGTACTTTCGGATAAATATCGTCTGGCTCTGGTGCTTTAGATGGCTTAATTCTTTTCAACTGATGTACTATATCTTCCCTGGTGAATTTGCATTCCTTAATTATACCCCCTGCAAAGGCTCCATCCTTGGGATCCATTTTTAAATTATAGTTACCATTGAAAACCCCCAGGAAAAAGTCATTTAACACGTTTGCCATTCCCACCTCGTCTTGAATTAATTCACCTCCCTTCCCCTCCAACGGGCCCAGTGTAGTACTAAATTTATTTTTACCACTTGCATATGCAAAAAATTCTTTTGGGTTTATATTTATTTCCCTTGCTAATTTTTCCTCCAAGGACACCTTCTGCTTCCGACTAATATTTTTAAACTCCTTTCTGGCTTTCTGATATGCCTCCTTGTCTCTGTCGTTACCAGTGCTTTTATATACCCTGTATGTTCTTTGTTTTAATTTTAAAACTTTGTGTGTTTCCCCTGAAAACCACCTAGGGAGCAATTTTCTAGATTTTCCTTTTTTCCTGAACGTTACGTGTTTTTTTAACACCCTGTCTAACTTATTCTTGAATTCCTCCCATTGTTCAGAATGATGCAGTGCTAATAATCCCCCTCTGAATGTTTCCTTTAACTCTTCCCTTATCTTATGAAAATTTACCTTTCGGAAATTTGGAATTATCCTACTATTGATTGTTTATGCTGACTAAAAATTTTTTTGATGCGTTGATAAACGGTGGAAATGCTGCGATAAAAAAACTGAAGTACACAGAAATCACTAAACTTCCAAAAAGATATAAAAACCAAAAGTATAAGTTTATGCTTTTGTAAACTTAAACGTTGCATAAATTATTAAAATAAAGTATTGCTATGCTTTCCAAAAGACACCCAAACACAGAAAAAAAATAGCATTAAAGATCAACAAAAGAACAGCATTTCGCAATAACATTTTTTTTTTGAAATTTACAGCCCCCAATATGCAAAAATGACAGTGATAGAAGAAGCCAGCATTGGCAAAATGATGTTTAAATCCAAGACTACCTTTTTGGAACTGGATCACAGTTGTGGAATACGTTGTTTCGTATCATAGCGCATAAAAGTAGCCTCGCGATAGGATTTTTAGTTGCGACGTGGGCTTTGTATAAAGTCAGTGTTGGTCTAACTACACTAAAGCGACAACGCAGTAAAATGATGAGAATGTTGTGCAAACATTCCTCATATTTTCGTGACACAAAATGTAGCAGTGCCGCAGCATAAAGAGAAAAGCTAAAACTAAACAAAAACATAAAAACAGCATTTTTTTTGGCCATACAACCAAACATTGTGGGCTGTAAATAAAAAAAAAAGGCAGTTATAGCGAAATGCCATAGTTTTGTTGTTCTTTTATGCAATTTTTTTCTTTGTTTCTGTGTTTGGGTAACTTTTGGAAAATATAGCAATATTTAATTTTGATAATATATGCAACATAAATTAACAAAAGCATAAACTTTTGGTTTGGATATTGTTGAATGAGAGGACTCTGGGAGTGGAATATTATGCACATTTGAGAGATGCTTTGATGAACGATGGAAATGTTGCTATACGTAAACTCAAGTACACAGAAATCGCTAACCTTGCAAAAAGATACACAGAAGCAAACCAAAAATAGCATAAAAGATCAATAAATGAACATAATTTCGCATTAACATTGTTGGAGCATTGGTGTCATTAACAGAATAATGTTTAAATCCAACATTGCATTTTTAGCATATTTCTCAAAACGAAACCGTGATTGGCCGTTACCTAACGCATTTTAATACTTCCTTCTTTCTGTGCAGCACATTGCAGCCTCTCAAATTCAGATTGGCTTCTGGAAATTAACATTTTACTCTCTGTGTTTAACTTTGGGTAGTGAGTGTATTATAAAAGACGAATATGAAAAAGTAACTTATGTTTAACTACACCTATTAGTCTGAACTGACTTCAGTTCGTATCGTAGCGCGTAAAAGTAGCCTCGCAATAGGATTTAGAGTTGTGACGTGGGCTTTGTATAAAGTCGGTGTTGGTCTAACTACACTAAAGCGACAACGCAGTCCAATGACGACAATGTTATGCAAACATGACTGATATTATCGTGAGGCAAAATATAGCAGTGTAATCTAAAGGGAGAAGCTGATACTAATCAAAAGCATAAAAACAGCATTTGTTTTAGTCGTATAACAAAACATTGTGGGGCATACGTGAAAAGAGGCTGTTATAGCGAAATGCCATAATTTTGTTATTATTTAATGCAATTTTTTGTTTGTTTCTGTGTTTGAGTGTCTTTTGGAAAGAATAGCAATATTTAATTTTGATAATTTATGCAATATAAAATTTACAAAAGCATCACCTGTTACTTTTGGTTTTGATATCTTTTTGGAAGTTGAGCGATTTCTGTGTACTTCAGTTATCGTACAGCAACATTTCCATCGTTCATCAACGCATCTGAATCATATGCGTCAAATGTGCATACTGTTCCATTCTTGAGTCATCTGATTTAGTCGTATGTACAACAACAAAAATGAAAAAGTACTATACAGAAACAAAGAAAAGATTGCATAAATGAAACAAATCAGAAATTGCACAAAAGATCAAAATTAAATATCGCTAAACTTTGAAAAAAATATCCAAATAAAAAGTTAATATGCTTTAAAAATCAAAATCCAAACTATCGTAGTCTAAAAAAGAAACAGTAACAAACGTATTGCACAACCGTTATCCAGTTTCAAAAATGAAGTAAGCACAATAAAAAGATATTTATATAAAAGATTAAAAGTCAACGCTAACTATAAGTTAACACATGCTTTTAAAAAGACAATACATTTTTGAAAGGATATCCAGTAATCGGGCGGCTACACAGCAACGGATACACACGCGCAGTAAATACGGATTCATTCAATACCGATTTATGACTGTTGTCATTCGGAAGAAAGATAATAATAATAGAACATCGCATTAAATTAATTTTAAAAATTTCAAGATTAAATTTTAAAAATCGGGCTGGTCTATAAAATCGCAAAAAATTCGCATTACATGTGTGCTAAATTTCATTAGTGTGCATGGCATAAATTCGTCAGTGCACATCGTACACAACCATACACACACACAAACTTCATTTTATAATAGTAAAGACTATCCACTGCGTGGCTAGCCCGTGAGCGTGGTGTTGGTTTGCGGACGGGCAAAGCCGTAATGTAAGGTTTTAATCTGGTGTAAAAATTTCCGCAGATTTCAAATGCGTTGACGAAATATTCAATTTAAAAATTACTTGATAGAAACAAAAACTGACTTCATTTGAAAGATTTATCGTCTAGCTGGAAATTTATTCGTCCGCTAAAATCAAAGCGGAAACGAAAAAAATAATTTTTTTCCGCGTTCTGCGGATGAAAAAAACTTGGCATTTTCCAAACCCTGACTGCAAGGTCACACGGGTAAAAAAAGTTCCCCGCGTTTGAAAAAGCGATGGAGAATGAAACTATGAAATTCATAAATTCATATATATATATAACAGGATAATTCATATATATATGTATATATATCAGGATAATTCATATATATATATATATATATATATAATATTAAATCTATGTAAATATCTGTCTTCAGGACGAGATATCTCTTCAATGGAAAATTGGTCAGATTTTGACTGTCGAGATATCATCAAAAGCACTTGAAGGGTTAAATTGGTACTCATTATTTGGAGCAGAGACGATACGAACGTTAGTTCAAACCTGGGTTAAATGCTCTGTCCAAAATAAAATTTTCGTAGAATCAAAATGAAGATTAAGTACAACTCTCTTTAAGGCCTCCACTTGCGATTTCAAATCGCGCGATATTTCAGTCGCAAAAATAAAACCCACCGTTTCAAATACAAGTGCACACACTTGCTACTGGACAGTCGCAGCGATTAAAAAATTGCAACCGGTCCTATTTTCGCTGCCGACTGTCGCTCTCCCCCAATGACACGCACCCACTTGCGATAGTTGAGTCGCAGTTCTGAAGCAGCCTTGTCCTGATCCCTGTTCAAAACACTGCAAATACTTGTCTAAAATGTTTGATAACGAAGCTACCGGAGGCGATGACGGACGAATATTAATTGGATTTGATACTGAGTTACTCATTAAAGAAATTGGACTGGATTTGGTTTTGTGGCATTGAGTGCTCTTGGGACATATTATGCCAAACTCAAGATAAAAAATCGAACACATAATATAGTAATAAAATAAAATGAGTCATGTCATAATAAAATGAATATTATATAAAATTACATGTGATGAATGAAGCCAATGTCATGTAAAAAGCTAAAAATATTTGGATGAGGATTCTCTTCAACCATGTCTTCTAAAGTCAGTGTATATGAATAAAAATGTTTAAGTCGTTGACTATTAAAATGAGAACATTCTATTAAAATAGGTTTCACTGTTAGTGGGCGAATGCAGAAATTGGAAGGAATTTAAAGAAATTGAAAATTGTTAGTGATAGACCCATTATTTCCAACAATTCGTCAAAACTACTTTGTGTCATTGGGTAATACTAGAAAAACATTGCAGGGTGCTCCCATCAATCTTCAAGTAATTTGGAAAAATGCCCTTTCAATAATCTTTGACTTGTACCCAATAACGATGCATCCTCCGTTTACTTCTCGGCCGATGCAAAAGAGGGATCGCACAAGTAGATTCAATGCCATCCATTGGAAGACTGTTGAAATTCAACGATTTATCTATCGCAGTGTGCACCTTGTAGATTTTCAGCGAACAGCAACTAGAAATCACAAATGGAGGATATAACGCAGAATTATAGTCCATTCGGCAGGGTGCTCTTTGCAACCAGAGGGTTACGAGCGTAAAACAATCAAAGACCGCAATGTACGGTGGAGTTGGTGAATGTTCAATTGCCTCAACGAGGCTTGCGAGAGTGGTGTGTGCTAGCTCAGGTGTCTCATCTGACCTCAAATGACTAGGTGTTGTCCTTGCATCTTTATCCTTGGGACTGATCCGGGATGCAATATCCCAGTGTACTGCTCCAGTGAGAAGTAAATTAAGCTTCCTAGCTACCCGACTCATTTTATACGATTCCAGATCTTTCTCATCCATCAACTCGCCTCTAGAATCTTGGAAGCACAACTCCTATTCATTTCTGAATGCCGAAATAAACTCTTTTAGCGTCATTTTTGGTTATTTCAATCCGGTGTAAAAGTTTGTTTAACGTCTGATTATTTGATTCGCGAGCGGAATCACGTGATGCTCGTATGCCAAACAGCAAATACGCATGAGGCTTTTTTGAGCCCAACGTGGTAGGTAGATAGATGGTAAATAGGGCGTTTAGAAAAACGAGCTCGTTTTGGACGTTGTTATCCATAAGGTTAGGATAGCTGAATGACACTCTCACGAGAGAAACATTCCGAATGGAAAGTGCCGCGGACAACGCCCCAGGAACAAATGAGACGTTAACATCTGAGCTGGCACCCCACTCACCACGCAAACGTGTGTTATCCATAAAAAACAAAACACGAAACAATTTATGTATGTTTCGTGGGACAGAGATGTGTGAAACTACCTTACCTACTGTCTACCAACCGCGAGAACTGCTCTTGACGCTGAGTCTGCGCCTGTCGGTTGCCATAACAACGGAGCTTATACCATTTTCCACAGGGAATTCTAGAAGAAATGTATTGAGGTTTGTCACACTGGTGTGCACTGTGTGACAGTAGGGTGAATCATTGCGAAATATTTGTACTCGTTCCCAAGTTGGGTTTTATGGCGCTAGGGTCCTATTCGGCCAAGCTGCGCCAAACACAAGACAGACGGTGTCAAGTAACGCACACAAGGAAAGTTTAGCTGACACAGAAGAGAGAAAGACACCCCGGGAGGAATCGAACAGCCAGAACGAACTCGATGGTTTCTAGGGCAGTGAGCACACCCACTGAGTCACGACGTCTTAACAGGTTTCCACGAACATCCTCCACCAACATTCACGAAGATATCATAACGAACCACCCCTACTCAAAATAAACGCGCCCTAACGGCCATATTCACAAGTCTCGAGTTAACTCGAGGATCAGTTCATCCGTGCGTAAGAGTTAACTCGAGGATTATCAAGAACTGTATTCTCAAACGGCGTGTTAAGTGATCCAGGGATTAAAATGAGACGCTCGATGTGATTGGCTACTACCGTCTCCTCACGATCAGGTGACATTGTTTACATTGGTTAGAACGCCTGAATCTGCATTCAAACTGATCAAGCACGTACTTCGCCGTAGAATTGATTCCAAATTGTGAATAAATAGGACTCGTACATCATTTTAATATGGGTTTGGGAAAAGAAATGAAAGGTATTTAATTTCAAATTGGATTTTTATGGAAACCTAAATTTTGCAAGAAAGAATTGTACACAATGTCTTGACAGATGCATGTAGTCCGATTATATTATGTCAGTATGGGTGTGTGTAGGTGGTGTGAAAATTAACTTGCATTATCAATTTTCTTTCATTTGTAATAAATCAACAGAATAATTTTTATTCTGTAACGAATTTGTATCTGTCATGGTCGTATTCTACCGTTCGCTCTCTCCGGCTTAGTGGACGGAGGTGCCGCCATCTGTCTTTTCGCCGAACTGCTTGTTTACGTTTACTCAGCTATCTTTATTTCTATTTTTCTTTTGAATTTCAATAAAATTATGTTTAAAATTTTTCCATTTAAGCAATATGATGATGAGGATATGAACTGCTATATAGAAGGTGCTCCGTAATGACAGATCCAGTCCAGTCGTTGCAAGAATGCTGTAATTTAGCATAGAATGAAATGTGTAATCCATTTCGTTTCGCTGAATTTCCTTGGCAAAAAGGTAGTACTGCGCATGCGTAATTCTTACTCGCGAGGTAACTCGCCGATTTCGGAGGATCAAAATGTAACACCAAACCGGCAGTTTACACCACGGATCAGGACTTGTGAATACGGTTTTTTCGTAACTCGCGGATTATCGTTGATTCTCGAGTTAACTCGGACTTGTGAATACGGCCGTTAAGGTTTCTGCAGCGCAGACTTGGTGTCGGAAGTAGTTCTGGTGGCATACAGACGGTAATGAATACGAACTATATCATCTCATTAGGAGGGAAACTATATAATTCTTCCAAATGATCCTATTCTGGGGAAAAGTTCAATAGAATGTAATTTGAAAGGATTTTATTCTAAGGAAGGGATGAACAGAATCTTTCCAAATGATCCTATTGTGAGGAAGAATTCCATGAAATAATTCGAAATTGCAATATTCCATGGAAAGGAACAATATAATTCTTCTAAAGGATTTTATTCCATGGAAGGGATGAACAGAATCTTTCCAAATGATACTATTCTGGGGAAAAGTTCAATAGAATGTAATTTGAAAGGATTTTATTCTAAGGAAGGGGATGAACAGTATCTTTCCAAATGATCCTATTGTGAGGAAGAGTTCCATGAAATAATTCGAAATTGCAATATTCCATGGAAAGGAACAATATAATTCTTCTAAAGGATTCTATTCGATGGAAAGAACCAATAGAAAGTTTCTTAAGGTATAACCACTCAGAAGTCTTGTAACGCTCAGAGTAAAGATAGCGTTTTTAGATTCATGTCCTTCGAAAGGTCAATTGAAGATTTTATAAACGGCGGGTGTCGTAACGATGACAACCTGCGAGTGAAAATAGAAAAGGCCGCTGTATTCACACTATTTGGAAGAACGAATAAAATTTTGCTGATCACACAAAAAAGATCCCTTCCAGTTATCGTCGAAATCCAATTTTTATTCTTTTGTTATTCAGTCGCCAAGGGGGAAATCCTCCAATTATGGTCCGAAAAAACTTCCTTTCCGGGAAGAAAAAAAGACCGGCTTCTATTGACTTTCGGGTTTCATCCAAAGGGACCAATTCCCAAAGAAAACGTTCCGCCATTCACACTGTTGCATGTTTAACGTCATTTCCCCCTACTCTTAAAAGAACATACTCCGCTATTTTTCCTTTCAAATCTGGGAGAGTCATTATTTCATTTTAATCTGCTGTGTTCCAAAAGAACTCTATTTATTGGAAGTAATATACCTCCCAAAAAAGCCGATAGACCCTTTTGAAAAGAATTGCTGAGGAAGAAACATGTTCGTTCGAGACTTCAGCGGTGATATTTAATCTGAATGATTTACCTTTTTTTATCATTGCATGTTAGTTTAATAGTTTTATTTGCATTGGGGCATCGTATTTAGAATCTCTAATCACTACATGAATGCATCGTACTTGTAGTTAGCATGCTGCGTACATACACACTTTTAGTAGGGTAAAGGAAATGGAAATTTTTAATTAACGTCGTACTAGAGCAACACAGCGGGCTATTGACGACGCTCCGGGATCAATCCCCTAAGGGAAATATTCGAGGACACCACCGTGTAATTTTAAACCACAACACGAGATAACGAGGCAACACCTGAGCTGACACCCCACTCTCCAAACGTCCACACAACCCAACACGAGGACTTTCGGCCACGACAGATTTAAGGTGTACCAGCCGGCTCTACACCCTACGCTTACAAATATCCATGCCCTGAACCGGATTCAAACCAGGAACCTTCCGATCTAGAGGCTAACACCTTAACCACCAGATCGGTTGATCGGCACTTTTAGAAGGGAATGATGGAAACCCTCCAAGTTCCCTATGATTAAGCTGGAAACACATTGCATGATGCGTTGGCGTGGTGTGGAAGTTTGGGGAGGTGGGATGCCAGCTCCGGTGTGAAATCGTCATCTGACCGTTGTTTAAAATGACGTGGTGTTGTCCTCGAATCTTTACCTTCGGGCTTATTCCGAACCGTAGTCTATTGCCCGTTGTGTTGCTCCAGTACGACGTTAATTAAAATACTTACCTACCGGGGATCATTTTGACCTCTACTTTATTTATCCACATGGTTACGCTATATATACACAAGATGGACAAAAGTATTTGGCAGAAATTAGGAAGTAGGTAGGTTGGTATTTTAATTAAAGTCTCACTGGAGCAACACAGCGGGCTCTATTGACCGAATCAATCCCAACGGAAAAGACCCGAGAAGAAATTTGGAGGAGGATACATATTAGTTGTGGGGTTATTTTTCCTGGTTATGACTTGGTCCATTGTTTTATGTACTACGAACGCTGACGTGTACCACGACGTTCTGGATCATTCGGCCTTGTCTACACACTATGGCAATACTACGGCAATGACGGTTGTTTCTTCCAACAGGATCGAGTTCCATGTCATACTGCAGAACGTGTTCTAGACTGGTTTCCTGACAATGAGGCGAATTTGCTTGACTGCCTGTTCAGAACCCCGATCTCAATCCGATCGAGCACTCGTGGACTGAAGCAACGAATACGACACCGCCCCGTACGCCCATCCTCACAACAATCTCTTCTTGCAGCCTTGTAAGAGGCATGGCGAGTTATTCCAGCCCAGACTTACAAAGAACACGTGGAAAGTATGCCTCGACGTGTTGCATCTGCAATACTAGCAAGAGGGCCTAGCCGTTACTAAATCGAATTAAGCATTGTTTCGAAACTAGTGATTCCCGTCCCCTACTCGCCTATACGCTCGCAAACCGCTAAATAACCACTTATAGCAGCGCAGTGGCTAATCTAACCACAGTACTCTCTCTGCAGAATTTAACAATGACCGAATACCACAGGTGTTTGCACTATATATAGTTGACACATTACAGTAATAGATCTTTCTTAGGTACGGATCCCGGTGGGCGCCAATAGCTCGCTGTGTTGCTACCAGTGCGACGTTAATTTAAATACCTACCAACTGAGGAGAAGGAATCAATACAATCTTTCCAAAGGTTGGAAGAATTCATGAACACCACAGAGACGCAATTAGTGAACGATCGCGTCTGTTGAGAGGTAAAAGCAACGCTTTTCACTACTCACTAATCGCGTGACGCTCGGAGGTTTGAGCAAAGAATGCTATTTAAATAAACCAAAGGGGTTTTCCACTACATCCACGCCATCTTCTGAAAGTCATACTTCAAACAGCGACTTCCAATCGCAAACAGCTTTGCTACTTCCTCCCTTCCCCAAGCGGGGAGAATTCCACCCCCGAACTCATTTCATCGGGATTACTTTTAAGAACATTCGAATTAAAATCGAGCCTAGGATTCCATGTAATTGATTTCACGTCTCCCGGTCGAGTGGAAAATCCTTCTAATTCATAACCGGGTATCGAACCATATCTTGAAATTCGGAATTTATTTAATGGATTCATTCGAAATCGGGGCTCGACATTCTGGTGTGTGGAATGTGGTGTCCCTGTTGGATTGTCTCTTGCAGTTTTGCGCCATTTAAGAGATCAATGCACAAGTGGATTTAAATGAGGTCACGGCTATGACGTCACGTGGCGTTACACGTCTATGTGTGTATGTGTATATAAATCACGCCTTTTTCGAGAACCTTCGCATTGGTTTCAACAGCAGGAAGAAAGTAAGTTAGATTCGAATTTTTGTGCTTTTACTATCTCGGGTTGTTGGACACAACCTGCATGTATTGTCTATGTGGATCCAATGGAAGCCCATGTTAATCTACGGGTTACTAAATCCATCCCACGTATTTAACGTTTTCATTCCTGGACTTTGGGTAGATCAAAATAGCTTTTATTTCGAACCTTCAAAATGTCGAAGTATAGTCGTGGAAAGACCCACCTTCTTTATTTCGAGCACTATTTTTCACCAGAGCAAATTCAAACGTATCGTTCCACAGGGAAGAACGTCCTCTGCAAATTTGAATCCAAAAAAGTTACATATAGGAACGCACGAACAACGAAATTTCCATGTTTTGATGTCATAATCCTATTCTATATCGTTAAATTAGTCTAAATATGAAATTTCAAGATTTTGCTACCTTTATAACCAGAGATATTCAGTCATAAAGTTTGTGCAAATTTCAGGGATCATATCGAAATAGAAAGTCGCTATCGGTTGACCGAGCTTAATTGTAGTTGTAGCTACCCGAATGTCAAATTTGAACACAATTTCAAACGTAGTTTTCAGAAATTTTAGAAGTATTAGAATTATTTTTTGGTTTGAAACGGTTTACATTAGTATACGAGGGTCGTTCGGAAAGTAATACCCATTTTTAAATATTTAAAAATTTTTTTTTTTAAGGGCGGGCACATTTGACCGAAGTCATTGGCCACTACAAGGCCGGAAGTGATGGCCACTTGTGAAGGAGCACCCAGTGGGAGGACCCTCATTGCTCCTAACAATTACTTCGTAATTTTGCACCATGTTCAGATGACGAAGCAACACCTGAGCTGGTATACGCTTACAAACATCCATGCCCGAACCGGGGACCTTCCGATCTAGAGGCTAACACCTTAACCACTATACCGGTTGGTCGGCTTTTAAATAAAATACAGACCCATTAAAATTTTTCCAATTTAAATTTTGTACATTACTTTTAAATTTGAACATGTGTCGTATCTTGTGACGGGCTTTTGAATAGCAGTGTCATACTCTGCCGCCATTAAAATAAGCAGTAACAACGTCTTTAAGCTCCGTTCGCGAAATGTTTCCAGAAACTCTTTACGTTTAGCGAACAAATGAAAGTCAATGGGGCTAGGTCTGGGCAATAGGGGAGGCAAGAATTTCCCAATGTAACTTGTTGATCAAGTGCTGTACCACGCCGCTAGACAACCGCCTTATTTTCGATTCTGAAACGCACGTGTAGCTTGTTTAATGTCTCCCAGTATGCATCGGCGTTTATGTAGGCTCCCCGTTGCAAAAACTCACTAAGCAATAATCCGTGACGGTCTCAAAAAACAGTAGCCATGAGTTTGCGAGTCGAGATTGTTGGCTTTTTTGACCTGGTTGGTGAAGGATGCCACTCCATAGAACCTTTTTTAAGAAGTTGTTCAAATTTTGTTCATTATTTTTTTAGTACTAGCTCGTGAGTCGCATTCAAAGAAGTAATGGAGCATAGTAAAGAACTACTTTTTTTGGTTCTCAATTTTTTAATCCTCGCCAAACGCGCGTTGAAACGTCTCATGTGAACTTGGACTTAGGCCCTGTTCACATGAGGCGTTTGAAACGCGAGTCTGGCGAGGTCTCGCCATTAAATTGTGCATTTTTATTCCTCTAATTCAAGTTACTTACGACCTTGAAGAATGGACCTCGCCAAATGTGCGTTTTACGCGAATCATGTGGACGGGGACTTAATAAATATGTCTTTATTATTAGTATTTATCATATTTGTTCATTCTCAAGCGGTATTTTATCCAACGGTCAATCCAACTATGGACAGGATCGTGCACATGGGTGGCTGGTGCACTTCTGTCGTGGCCTCCAAATGCTCCCGTGTTTAGGTGTGACTACGTCATAGGTTCGAAATTACGTCGTGTTGACTACGGATCTTTCAACTCGAACCAAGGTCAATAGTCCGTTGTGTTCATTCAAATACCTACCTTAACTCAGGTTATCAATGTGTGTATTCTTGTCTATGTAGGTTCAATGGAAATGTTGCCACTATATATCCGATGGGATCTCTAAGTTTACTAAATCCATCCTGCGCATTTAACGTCCTCGGTACATCAAACGAATAGCTTTTTACGAACCTTCAACTTAAAGTGGTTCCAGTGGCCGTAGTTTTTTTTTTTTTTTTTGGGGCGAGAGCCAGATGTGGACAAGCACGAGACAACTTCAACTGCCAGAAGTTCATGGAAGTAAAAAAGAGAGAAATTGAGATGGTAATTGGTAATTTTTAGTTAACGTCGTACTAGAGCAACACAACGGGCTATGGACGACGGTCCGGGATCAGTCCCTTAAGGGAAAGATCCGAGGACAACACTTCGTAATTTTGAACCACGGTCAGATGACGAAGCAACACCTGAGCTGGCACCCCACTCTCCAAACTTCCACGCCAACCCAACGTGAGGACTTTCGGCCACGACAGATTTAAGGTGCACCAGCCGCCTCTACACCATACGTTTACAAACATCCATGCCCGAACCCGGATTCGAACCAGGAACCTTCCGATCAAGAGGCTAACACCTTAACCACTATACCGGTTGGTCGGCCAGAAATTGAGATGAAAATATCGCTTGGGTTCTCCTTAGAGCGCGATACCCCTGTTCATAAATGACGGTGAACATTTCATGAAAAGTATTTTAATTAACGTCGGTACTGGAGCAACACAACGGACTATTGACGATCCGTCATCAATATCACCACGTATTTTGAATCGCGGTCAGATGACGAGGCAACACCTTAGCTGGCACCCCACTCTCCAAACTTCCACACCATGCTAACGTGAGGACATTTGAGGCAGATTGAACGTGTGGCAGCCCCTTTTGTATACGACGCTCTTTTGGTTGGACTCGCTACCCTCTGGTTGCTAACCCGTTACTCTTCCAACGGGGCCGATATGATGCGTTCGTAAAAGAAAAGGCCGATAGTGTCCTACTCTCAGTAATAAAACGAATGTTTTATAGACCCTCTGAAGGTGGCGAACCCCCCAGTTCCGAACGAATAGTGTTCCAAACCGACACTTTCCACGGAATTTTCCTTGACAAAAAATCGGTGATGGTAATTTTTAATTAATTTCGTAAAAGAACAATACAGCGGGCTATTGACGACGATCCGGGATCAATACCCTAAGGGAAAGATCCGAGGACAACACGTCATTTTGAATCATGGTCAGATGAAGAGGTAACACCTGAGCTGGCACCCCACTCTCCAAACTAGGGATCTGACATCGATGTCGATGTTTTCAAAACATCAATGTTTTATAAAAATATTGTTGTATTTACCATCGATTTATTGGAGCCGATGTTTTCGTTAACATCGATGTTTTTACGTGGTCTATGTTTTATTTTTGAATAATAAAAGCACCCTATTAAAAATTAAGAAAAATAACCGTGCATTGAAGTAGTTGTCAGTGATGGCGACATCCATCCCATCAGAAAGAGCTTTTTTTCCCTAACTGGTGAAAAAAGAAGTCGGCTTGAGGTGGACAAAGTTAACAAACTTCTCTTTTTTACATATAATAATTGTAGGCCCCAATATTTTTTATTGACAGTAAATAAAAAGTAAGTTTGTTGTGTCCCCCTCCCAGTAAGTACATAAATAAGTAATAATGACTAACAATAATTATTGTTATGTACCTACCTAATTATACTTATAGTTAGCAGTACCTATGTCAAATGGTTGTAAATATTACTTTATTTCATATTATTTAATTTGAAAATAAAAGATTTGTTAATTGTTCTATTAATTTTTTTGACTTTGTTTTGACAGTTAAATTAAGTCTTACTTATAAATTAATAAACACGGCAAATGACAAATTAAATACGTCGTATTAGAGCAATATAAGGGGCTATTAGAGCGCTGGGCTCGCATCGGAAGGGTTGTGGGTTCTGTCCTCAGCGGAGCCTGCAATTCTGATGGTTGCGAGATCGGCGCTTGGACCTGGCTAAAGACCGTCGTGTTCGCTAATGGTGGCACGCTAAATAGGTCGTGGTCACAAAGTCCTCCATGTTCCCATACCAAATCAATACCTCTGAGGGTACCTGATCAGAGGGTGATCGGCCTCTGATTGGGATCTAAATTACGATATGTGTGAGTGAATGGATGTATGAAAGGGACTTTCCTGTAAAACGGATGTCATGCATAAAGAAGTCTAACCCTTCGGGACAATGGCACCCCCAATTGGGCTATATATGGCCCGCACGACAACAACAAGGGGCTATTGATGACAATCCGGGATCAATACCCTAAGGGAAAAGATTAAAGATTAAAAATTAAAGAAAGATTAAAAGATCCCAGGACAACACCACGTCATTTTCAACGCACAATCCACTCTCCAGACTTACACACCAGCACAACGTGAGGACTTTCGGCCACGAGAGATTTAAGGTGCACCAGCCGCCTCTACACCATACGCTTAAAAAATTCCATGCACTGACCCGGATTCGAACCGGGAACCTTCCAATCTTGAAGCTAACACCTTAACCACCATGCCGGTTGGTCGGCGATGGTCGTTGGCTTGAAAAGTGTTGTCCCCGATCTTCCCCTTCGGGGCTTGATCCTGGAACGTCGCCGTTATGTTGCTCCAGTGCAACGTTAACTAAATACTTATCTACCGAAATGTAATTAGTTTGGTTTGTTATAGTTAGGCACTTTAATGAAGGTCGCATTGCAACAACACTACCGGCAATTGAACAAAACCCAAAGGGAAAGTTCTAGGCCAACACACGTGGTGTTGTCCTTGGATATTTCCCTTAGAAGATTAATCCCGGAGTCAATCCCGTTTGTTGCTCTAGTACGACATTAGTTAAAATTAACTACCTTACCAAAGACCATCGTTTACATAGGAGACGGGTGCACGTTAAATTTGATGTGACCCCTAATGTCCTCACGTTGGCGTGGTGTGAAAGTTTGGAGAGAGTGGGGTGACAGCTCAGTTTTGCCTCGTCATCTGACCTTGGTTCTAAACGGCGTGGTGTTGTCCTCGAAACTTTTCCCTCAGGGGATTGATTCCTGCTTCAATAGCCCGTTGTGTTACTCGTTCGACGTTGGTTAAAAATAACATATCATACGGGGACAACATGACGGTCAGATGACGTAATAACATTTTCGATTGATACATTTCTAATGACGCGTTTTCTGTGTTTACCTCTTCCAGAATGGCACACTTCTGCAACCTCTTCCTGGTCCTCTTAGGGTTACTGGAAATCCAGTTGGCGATCTGTTTGGCGGAAGATGGCGACAGTGCGAATGCCAGAGAGAGGCAGTATCACCCTTCCTTGATACTTTTGAAAGATGGCAGCCAGCGAGATGTCTCCCTCATGTCCACCATTTCTGAGGAGACCGACGATGGCGAGGAATCCGAAGAGTTTGGCGAATGGAAGCATCAACTTGGCGAAAAACGCGGCTTTGGCGAAAAGAGGGGATTTGGCGAAAAACGCGGCTTTGGCGAAAAGAGAGGATTTGGCGAAAAACGCGGCTTTGGCGAAAAGAGGGGATTTGGCGAAAAACGAGGCTTTGGCGAGAAGAGAGGCTTTGGCGAGAAGAGAGGTTTCGGCGAGAAGCGTGATTTTGGCGAAAAGAGAGGATTTGGTGAGAAACGCGGGTTTGGCGAGAAGCGATCACATGGCGCGCGCGATGCGTTTCCATCCAACAATCATTTCGTCTCTTTCATTACGCAGTGGGTTAGGATTCTGAAGCCCGAAGAAATCGCCAAACTAAGTCGCCAAGCACAAGCAAACCGAGTTCTACCACAGTCGGAAATTTCACATGGTTAGTTTCTAACGTGAACTTATTCTGTGTAAAATGGTGAAGAGACTCGAATTCATATCTTGTACATAAAAGTAGCCTTAGTTGTTTTGAGGAATGGTATCCTGCAGACAGGGTTTGGCACTGTTTTGTAAAACAATGATAATAAATATTTTGAAACGCAGTTCCTTTTTTCATGCTAACCTTTTCATCTCTCTATTCCTCATTGTGTGTATTTCTTTCTCTCTGCTGTTTCAGTGAAAACTTTCTTTGTGTGTGTGTATGTCTATTATTTGATATTGTATGTCATGTCTTGTGTCTAGCGTACATGACCCTTGCGCTATGAAACCGCAAATCATTCAACCTTTTTCATCTGTCATGTGACCTACTTAAACTAATAGGGTAGGTGTTCCAAGTATATCTTACTCTCTATCTCACCTCCTGGGTTGGGAAATCAAGCTGGATACGAAATGAATATCACTAGCAACTGTTCTCCTTTCGTTTCCAGATACCTTTTTTATTTAGGTCAGTTTAAGTTAACTAGTCCAACTTCAAAAAGTTTCCCAAGAGAATTTTAAAGAGTGTGTTCCTCCTATCACCTGTTCCTTTTACCACCTGTTTCCATGATTCACTCTAGACAGTGTGAAAAACGAACTCAAACACAAAACTCCAAAATTTCACTCACAAAACTTTACTTCGAACATCTTAACCCTAACGGTTTTCACAGACGACCAGGAATGACACAGCCTATCTTAGGACGGTCAGAAGACACCCCAGCAACAACCCCCTCCCTTAATGGGAGACAGAAGAACCACCACAGATTGCATCAGGGTGATGAACCGCGTAACTTTCAAAGGTTGTCTTTACCGCGTTACAATTCAGGCAGGCGTAAACACCACCCGCCAAGCGAAATGAGGAGCTACTATTCAAAACGAGTTGCTTGTAGAGCATACACCTTTAGTATTGAATGTTCTTTCATTTTGATTTGGAAAAATTATTGAACGAAACGAGCTAAGTTATGTTTACCCTTGAAAAATATAGGGCAGTAGTAAACATTCAAGTGTAGGTGCACTAAAGTTCCCAGAAGCAAAAATCAATGATTTTCTGTTAGATAGAAACATAACCGACAGTAGTAAAGAATTGGAACAGCATACCTTTCAATAGATCATGGAGGGCAGCAGAAAATACAGCACACAACAACTTTAAAACCCAAACGTTTCAACCACAAAATTTTCAACTAAACAGATTGTTATCAGTTGTGGTTCAAAGAAATACGGGACCGCCATATTCCTTCCTCAGGGTTGCCACCTTTCAGATTTCATACCTTTTTAGTTTCTCGGAATCCCACGTGGGCGCTTGCCCCCATCGCTTGTTTACCCCGCCTGACCCTATACATAGAATCCATTATTTTCCAAAGCTGATCTCGAATCGTAAACAAATTTTTCAGTCTGGAATAACACATACTGATTCTTACTTAATTCGCGATTCATTTCGATTTCAAAAGGATCGATAATCATCGTAGCGAGGTAAATATTGAAGAATACCAACATCAGGAAAGGAGGAGTCGAAAGTATTACCAACAATAAGAAAATCCAGCCTCAATAGCTGCGAGGATTGACGTCGGCAAAAAGAGTTCCATCATGAGTTCCTTCGGAACGCTGTACGATTCAGCGCGCATGACGCGAAGTAGATCGCTTGGTCTGCGATCGCTCAGTTGCTCTCCCACGAGAAGTTTCCTGATGGGATGACTCGCCGATCCTTTTAATGTCGCGGTGGTGCATGCTTCAAGAACAAATCAAAGTTTAAGAAGTATTATTTATTGTCTGAAATAACGAGCATTTCTCTATAGCTTAAGATAAATATAGTTATAAGTAATAACGGATAGAATATGGATATAGAACCCCACCTGCCAACGTCCTGTTCAGTGATGCATATTCTGTTTCCATCCTGCTACTATAGGCCTAGACGTGCCTGCTGGGTATGGCTCTCTCTTTTCTGCCTCTTGCTCTCTATTCAAATCAGCACCACCCTTTTTATGGGGATACCATGTTTGTTATAGAAGCTTCCAGTGATTACTAACACGCTGTTATCTATCAATTGTTTCCCACGTCCCCCAGATGAACTCAGAACTTAATTAGATTAGGGGGTTAAGAAAGAAAGCTCCGAACTCGTGATGTATTACACCTCTGCCCTTGACCTTGAGATAATCAGAGAGAATCCCGTGATTTAAGTATCAAAAGGAGTAGAAAGGCCAAAGGGTGATCCGGAATAGTCTGGGAAAGTCAAATAAGTGATCTCACTGGTGTTTGATTTTCAGTTGCTGAGAATGGTGATAACACGGTTTTCTATTCCAGAATCTTTCTAAACTTAACTCAAGCGATCGTGACGATAGCAGCGTCACATTAATAAGCTCGGTTTTCAAAACACCGTAAGGATCGTTCTTGTCGGGGTTGGCGATGATGTCCCGTATTACAGTGGCTGCTTCCGGTGGTAAGTGAAAAACGATGGAGTTGAACTTGGTTCGACACTTTCCGAGATGGCTTTCGGAAGGCCTAGTTCAAAAGTAGCTTCGCATATCAGAAACCATAGAGCAGGATCAGCAAAGTTGTACATTGGGATTTTGACAGCACCGATTTCCTGCTTCATGTTTAGATGATAGATGGCCACGTGCTCAGCAAGAAAATATGATGATTAGGGCAACTTTTTCGTTGCATTAAAAATGGGAAAAGTTGCATTTATCATTCCCTAAAGTTGCATTTATTTTTATGCACTAAAATCTAAAATAAATTATTTTTAAGAAATGAAAAAATTCAAAATTTATTTCCACATCATTAAATACAAAATAACGTTGATATCGTTGACTGGCCGATCCTTGTTCAGTAATTTCTTTAACATTGAAAAACTGTGCTCAACAGAGACTGATGTTGCCTGACATTGTTTCATTGGACTTTTTCTGTAGTTGTGTAACAAGTGTACCACTCAAGTAACTTGGAGCAATCGCGGATAAGGCACCTTGAGTGTGATTCCAGCCGCAGTCATATAATATGCTATATCGGATAGCAGAAGCGCAAAATCCTTTCGCTCAACATTCAGAGATTTTAAAACGTCATCTACAGGGAAACAACATATTGATGATCGAAACTCGCCTCGCAAACTTTGCAGTCGATTACGCAAGTTTTCTATGGATTATCATGAGTGCCAACCAATGTGTTAAAGTATTTCTTGCTATTTATTTCAACACACGTGATTGAAGAGTTGATTCAGAGGGCAAAAAATGAAATAGTAATTTCAGATTAATTAATTTTAAGCTCAATTGTAAAAAGTTGCATTTATATAGAAAGTTGCATTTATGTTGCGGCTATAACTCACTTACAATACTCTCCATGTAGGAGGAATTTTGTTTTTAGTGCTTTACATAAAGCGTAGAACGTGTGAAAAAAGTCGCATTTGTTGCAAAAAGTTGTTGTAATGATGATTCTTCAATATGGGCAAAAAATAAATCCAGGCATCCGTTATTCCAGTTGTTCGCATTCAAAGGTCACCATTCTAATGATGTTGGATGCATAGGGGAGAGAGATACAAGTAGATATAAACTTAACAACTTTATTCATCATACAATCATGCTGGGGATATTCCGTTGCCTATAGATCTTCAAGCCAAAACCTATCGGCGTCGTGCACCATGAAATGACATTGAGTAGTGGTGCCATCTAATTACAGAAAATAAATGTAAATTGTATCAAATAGATTATCACTACACTATCACTAATCATTTTGACCACATATGCTGCTATTGTTTTGCAAACAAGTACTTGAGGTTGGTTTGGAGATCGATGGAGCCACATTTGGCTAAGGTCAAACACATCAAGTAAGGGAAAAAAGAGTGTCCGTGGAACGGAGTAGTACAGGAAAATATCGCCTGGCAGGAGCGAGGCCCGTGTTTACTAAAGACAGTATAAACTCTAGGAAAAAGAAAAATATATCCGATAACACGCCAAGAGATACTTTCAGAGTTGGGGCGCAGATGCTCGCTGAAGTCACTGCAGAGGTAGGCAAGGGCCTGAGAAAATTTGGCTTATTCTCACGAGGTTGTGAAAATGAAAATCCGACGTGAATTGCCTCCCGAAGGTTGATAAGTTTGTGTACAATATGTAGTCGAGGAGGTGGGTGGCTTTCAGGTGTCAACCTCTCTTGGACCCTATTCCGAGTCTTCAAAAGGGTGACAAATAGGGCACTAAGATGTGATTGTTTATTCAGAGAATGTAGCCCCGGCTTTAATCCCTTGTCTTCACTTGGAAGCATCTCGGGAGAACATGATCCCTACTTGTTCATCTTCCCATTTATAGACTGGTTTAAACTGTCAGGTGCTTCGAGTAAAATTTTCACGTAGGCATCTGTCTTGTATTAGCAGGGTCGGCAAAAGCCGGTTTTCTTTAAAAAGCCCAACCCACTTTAAAAAAAAAAGAAGCCCATGTAAAACTACGTGTTTTCAGAAAAAAGTCTGTTTTGTAAAGAAAAACCGTGTTCTTCAGAAAAACTCCAGTATTCTGCATGTTTTTTGCACAACTCCTAAGCTGCCCACCAAGTTCGGCATCCATTGAACGTGTGTTCTCTACATATGGCAACATGTGGACAAAGTTGAGAAATAGACTAGGGGCAGAGAAAGTAGGAAAACTGGTCAAAGTTCAGTGTTTACTGAAGCGAGAATGACACTCAAGAATATTAGTTTGTTATATGTGTACAAAACTCTTGTGAATTAAAAAAAAAATTCTGTAAAAGTTGTCAATTCTGTGAAAAAATTTTATAACTACAATTTTGCATTTTTTTTTAATTACTGAAACCTTTGCTCATATTTTAAAAATGCAGGCAAAATTGTGATTAAAAAAAAAGAATGCATACAAAATGGATTTTTTCAAATAGGCTTTTAAAAAAACCCATTGGGTCCGATCCCTGAGTATTAGTGAGTGTCGTAATTTTTACTTCTTCTCAGAGACATTCGGATTAGGATGCGTTAAGCACATTCAATACAACCGTAATGATGTATTTTCACCTTTTTGTTTTATTATGTTAGAGGATGAAAATCCATGAAAAATGACGAATATATTATAGAAATTGGAAAACTATTCCTCGAGATATTAATTTTTAAATTTCGTTTCCGATATTGGCGGGAAAAACAGGAATTTCGTAATGGCTGCTCTGTGACGTCACAGCGCATAGTAACCCTCTGCGTCGGCATTGCTATGGTTGTTTATAACTTGGACAAGTTTATAAATGTTTTTAATTTTTGACACGTTCAGAAATGATATTTAGTGTAAAAGGGCTTTATGCATTTCTAAAACCTCTTCCAAAACTCTTCGAATATTTCTGTTCTGCATAATATTTTAAATTATTAATTGAACCTTTCACTTGTTCATTTTTTATGATTGCCCTTTTGTAAACAGTATTTGTACTAGTGATTTGTTGGTTCATGAAGTACTTTTTATGAACAGTTACTATTTTATTTACTGCTGCTTATGAAATAAATCTGTGAATCAATGTTGATTTCATACAAGAGCGATTGCGAGTGCACAGGGAGCATAGATGAGAGATGTAAACAAAAGCTCAGCTATGCGCAATGACGTCACATTCAATGGCGGCCTGTTTTCGGATCACGTGACTTTGTTTCGTTTTCAACAAAATTAAAATTGCTTTTATAATCATTTCAAAATAACTTTGAAAGTTTAAACGCACTATTTAAGGATTTTTAAACTAACTACAAGACTTTTTAAACTAACTACTTTTTTAAACTTAGAAATACTAGAAAAGATCATTTGTAAGCAAAACCCTCGCACATGCAAATACCTCATTGTTGCTCAAGGTAGCGTTAAAAAGACCTTGTGACGTCAGGAAAAATATATAATTTAAAAAAAACAGATCATCATGGGCCAGCCATCAGAGGGTAGCAGACTGTAAAGATTCATCGAGTCCAAGAATCATCGAGTCCAAGAATGTCTTTTTGTGATTTATTTTCGGACATCAAACAAACAGTACAAACGGTACAACAACACAACAAATAATAATATTACGCTGATATACATAAATTCAAGTTTCAAGAACAAGGAGGGAGCTCATCAAGAAAGCTCACACCCGAAGCCGTGCCATTCAGGAAGTCTTTGAAATTGTTTTGAATTACATTACTTTACTAACGATCACGTGGTCTCGCCGAGAGTGTCAGCAAGAAGCTCCACTCTCAACAAAACCCACGTGGTACATTCCTATTCTCAACATCCTGGCACCCACATGAACCATAGGGGTTCATCAAAATTTCCTGGTAAATACATAATACTAAGATTTCACACATAAAAATATTAACTTCAGGATATATAATCTAGTTTTCAAATATTAAACACTTCATACAAAAAAAATAATATAATTAGTTAAACACACTTTAAATTAAATGCAACATTAAGCAATTCAATTATAATAATTCAATAACACTTCAAGTTCGAGAATATTTGTTCAAGGAAACTTATTAACAAGTTCAAAAATCTATTCATGGTACATGATTAATATTAATATTTTTACTAACATATATGAAAGAATAGTTCCAAAATCCTTGGCGACATAGCAAGATTCTAAAATTAGAACAATACTTTAAATTATTAAATCCTCGAAACAATAATAAATAGAATTCAAGATATTTAATATAATAGTTCAAGAAATGTTACCAAGAATTAACGACATACTACTTTTAAGTTTTGTTCATGTTGAAATCGATCAAATATTCAAGTATTTAAACAGATAACACTGAATTCAGGAAGTGAAATAAAATTAAAAAAAAAATCTATACAGCAGATGAAATGTTCAATAAACACAATTTAAGAATATCAACAATAAAATAGCAATTTTTTTTTAAAGATAAAAACATTTAAATCAAGCTTACCAATAAAATACAAGTTAAATAATACTAGAAATAATGCAAAGGCATAAATACTTTCAACAGAAAATTATATCCAAGATGAAAAAAATAATCAATAAAATTAGATAGTATTCAAATTTTAGCACAAACACATTAAAAACTTCTTATTAACTAAAGTTTAACTTCTTCTTGCTGGAGTTCCAAATTGTACAACAATTGCACAGAACGTTTAATAACTGATGAATTTTATTTTGCAAGCCCTCACCTTGCCATCTCTTCCAAGAAATAATTCAAGAATTCTCCCCAATTTCCAAAAATTTCGGGGTAAATGATCACCTTTTACTAAAACTATATCATTAACTTTAAATTGGGGAATGTTGTTTTTAACCAAACTGGAATGGGCTGATCTTAAATTTAACAAATATTCATTTCTCTACCTGGACCAAAAGGATCTCATTAATCTTTCTCAATAATTATATGCCTTTATCAATGTTTTCCTAGAAGAGCAATTTGAATCAAGGTGAAGTCTCACAGAGGGCAGCTAAGTTATTCTTTTTCCTAAAAGAAAATGTGCTGGGGTTAAAGCATTTGGCTCATCCGTGTCACTTCCAACATAGGTAATAGGCCGAGAGTTAATCATTCCTTCTATTTCGGTAAGGAGAGTTTGTAACTGTTCAATGGTCAGAGAAGACTTTCCAAGTGTCTTTCGCAGAGCTACTTTCACTGTACGCACCATGCGTTCATAAAATCCGCCCCACCAGGCGGCTCTTTCCACTATATACTTCCATTTCCACTAAACCCATTCCAGTATGGGTTTAGGAATGGCAGATCCTGCTCTACAAACCTTTTGAAGTTCAACGAAAAAATTACTGAGGAGCTGGATAATAAGAGCAGTGTGGATATCATGTACATAGATTTTCAAAAGGCTTTTGATAAAGTACCTCATGAGGCATTACTGTTTAAATTGGAAAGGCTGGGGATTCAGGGAAAAACATTAATATGGATAAAGAATTGGTTATTGGGTAGAAAGCAGAGAGTGCAGGTAAAAGGAAATTATTCACAGTGGATAGAAGTTATAAGTGGGGTGCCTCAGGGATCAGTTTTGGGACCAATTTTATTTATAATTTTCATAGATGATATAGGTCAGGGGATAAAGAATAGAATCAGTATATTTGCAGATGACTTAAAAATATGGGGGACAGTGGATACCAAGTTACAGATAGAAAATTTACAAGGGGATTTTGATAAGATATCCGAATGGGCTGTAAAATGGGGTATGTCATTTAATGTAGGGAAATGTCAAGTTCTGCATATGGGTTACAGGAACAGTGGAGCCGAGTACTGTCTGCAGGGAGTAAAGATAAAGGAGGGAGAAACAGTCAAGGATCTTGGGGTGATAATTCACAGGGATTTTAAAATGGGTCACCAATGTTCAGCTGCGGGTAAAAAGGCTAATAGGTTATTGGGGTATATTAAAAAGACTGTAACTTCAAGGGATAAGAATATAATCTTGCCGTTATATAAGGGTTTAGTAAGACCACATCTAGAATATGCTGTACAATTCTGGGCTCCATATATGAGAAAGGACATAGAATCAATTGAAAGGGTTCAGCACAGAGCTACAAAAATAATAAAGGGGCTAGCAAATTTCGACTATAATGAACGTTTAAGTAAGCTAAACATGTATACACTGGAAAGAAGAAGGAGGGGGGATTTGATTCAGCTTTTCAAGTTTGTAAAACAAGGGGACACAGAGGGCTTAAATTTCAATAGGGATAACAGAACAAGGGGCCATGGGTATAAATTGAATAAGACACATTTTAATCGGGATTTAAGGAAAAACTACTACTTTAATAGGGTAATAGACAGTTGGAACGCGTTGCCAGAAAATATAGTTAATTCAAAGGGAGTGTACGAATTTAAGACACAATTGGATAGTCAGTGGGAATTGTGGAATTCATAAACAAAGGACCAGCCTTGTTGGGCATGAGCCTGTAGCTGGTCGTCAATATTTGTATTTGTATTTTATGCCATTTGAAGCATAAAAAATTTTCACCTCCGGATGATTCATAACTGACCACATTAGTTTTAGCTCCAATTCAGCACGTTTAAAAATACGCGCATTGTCCGATATCTCCACTGAACACAAGCCTCGTCGGGAAATGAAGCGTCGGTTGCAAGAAGAAAGGTATCAGTCGACAGACTACCGACGAGTTCAAGATGGACACTTCTTGTCACTGCACAAGTTATCAAGAGAATATATTGTTTTGCATCACTATCTTTCACAAATAGCGGACCAGCAAAATCAACACCGATAGTTGAAAATGGAGCTGATTGTTCCACTCGTTAAGCTGGTAGTGGGGCGACATTCTGGTTTCCTGGAGAAGAATTAAATCTCTTGCAAATGACACATTTTTTGAGAACTGCTTTTATAGTTTGCCTTGCTTTTAAGATCCAATAATTTTCTCTCACTTGCACTAGTGTGTGAGATACACCCGAATGAAATACTCTTTCATGGGATTCCCAAATCAATAGTTCCGTTAATTGTGATTTAGAGGGGAGTATGATAGGATGCTTTCCGCCCATTGTAAAGTGGGTTTTCTGTTACCGTCCCTTTACTCGAAGAACATCTTCGTGGTCTAAAAACGGGTTTAAGCATAATAATTGTGAGTCTTTAGGAAGATGTTTACCATTCTTCAGGAATGTAATTTCTTTGAAGTAAGAGTCATTTTGAACAGTTCTTACCCAAAATTTCTCAGCACTATTGAGTTCTTCAGATGTAGGAGGACCCTTTTGACGTTCTTTCCTTTAAGTACATCCACAAAACGTCGTACCCAAGCAGTTACTTTCAATAGTCTGCGAAGGTTGCTAAATTTTCCCGGATCAATAATGTTTTCATGAACAACTGCAGAGCTAACTAAAACTTTCGAGTTATATTCGGATTCGATCTCACTGCCTATGGAGTCATATTCAAATAACTTCACCTTGGGCCAAGTGTTTTCTGGTTCATTTAACCATTCAGGGCCCATGCCACCACCTTTTCGAGGTAATCAAATCTTTACTTAAACATCCTCTCGGCAACAAGTCTGCAGGATTGTGTTTACTTATACAGTGGCTCCAAGCACTTGGGTCCGTAACTTCCTGAATTTCTGCGACTCGGTTTGACACAAATGGCTTCCATCTGGACGCCGAACCTTTTATCCAATGGAGCACAATCGTCGTCACTCCACAGAAAAACCCCTTCAATAGTTTTAAAGATTTCTCTTAGATATTTAACTAGTCTAGTGGCTATTACAGCACCCATCAACTCCAAACGGGGCAATGTTAACCTTTTTATAGGCGCAACTCTTGATCTGGAGATTACTAAACTAGTTTGAAAAGTGTCTTGCGATGTTTTGTATCTTAAATATGCCACGGCTCCCAAGGCCTTTAAAGAGGAATCGCAAAACACGTGTAACTGTAAATATTCTCCACTTATTACACTCATGGTGGAAAAGTAATGTCGAGGTATAATTAATTTTTGCAATTCTTGTATTTCGTTACACCAGGTTTGCCACCTTTCTTTAATTTCTCCCGAGATCAATTCATCCCATTCCACACCAAGCTGCCATAACTCTTGCAAAAGGCACTTTATTCGAATCAGGAAAGGCGTTATAAATCCACAAGTATCGTAAATTTTTGCAGCGGTGTGGAGAACGTTTCTTTTAGTGCATACATTGTCATCCAAAGTGGACAACAATGATCTTAAGTCAAGTCCCAGAGTGTCTTCATTATTGTTCCAAATGAGTCCTAACACTTTCAAGTGTGAATCTGATTGTTCATTTATTTCAATTAAAGAATTCGATTTCCTCCATAAGTCTTTTAAATCTTTAGAATTAGTGTCAAATTTTCTCATACTCATGTTCGCGTCTTTCAAGATCGAAGCAGCATCAGAAGACAGCTTAAATGCTTCTTGTACGGTGGAACTTCCATAAAAAAGGTCATCCACATAAAGTGAGTTACTCAGCATTTCATGTGCGAGAGGGTGTGTATCCTTGTATGCTTTAATATGAGTTTTGATAGTTGCAGCCAAAACGTAAGGAGAACATGTGACACCGAAACAATGTCTATTAAAGTGATACACTGTTACGGGTTGAGATTTGTCACAGTTTTTATAATACAGGAAACATAAATAATTCCGGTCAAAATCCGCGACTTGTATTTGAAGGAAAGCTCGAGCTATATCTCCACAGAACACAATTTTGTGTTCTCTGAATTTTATAATAACATCTATAAGATTGGCGTTCAAGTTTTCTCCCGAGAGAAGGCAATCATAAGGCTATTATTAGTCCCTTGTTTACTACTGGCATCATATACAACTCTTGTTTTAGTGCTAGAAGATAATTCTCTATAAACGTCTTTATGTGGCATTGTATACCTATTAAAACACCCATAATTACACATTTCAATAATTCCTTCTCTTAATTGCTCCTTCATTACTGCGTTATACCTTTCAAACAATAAATCATCACAATTAAATCTTTTTTCTAATGAAAAGAATCTTCTTTACGCGACTTCAAGATTATTCGATAAACTTTCTCGCGAAGTTTCTGATTTCCATAAAAGCGGTGCTTCGTAACGCCCGTTTACAAACCGCAATTGAGTTTCAAAATTACTCATACAATCCGAAGTTTTTTTTCTATCCAGTTTGTAATCGAAAAAAAAAAGGTTCCATGTCCCATAAGCATTTTAAATCATTCTCAACTGAAGAGCAAACAACCTTCAAGCAAGAAGTTGTGTCTGGCATTAGCTGTGCTGGCACCTGCCCTGCCAACGTATTTCCAAATACTGTTGGTTGAAGATACAAGTTATTAATTATTTGTTTAACTTTTCCCCGAAGAGCAGAGTACATGAAGTCGGCCCCCAATAGCACTTGTATCGGCTTTGTTTCGTTCCATGAATCAGCAATTTTACATTCGTCGGAGAGAATGTTTTGGATTAATTTGTGATTGATATTCGAAAACAGCTGGGCTCCACTTATCTCATCGGTGACTAATGCTTGAATATCTATGCATGGGTATGGTGGGAATCTGCTGCGAAGAGTGATGTTTACAAGATCAAGTTCCTCTTCGGAGGGATTGCGTTTTGAGAAAGTGTAAATAAGAAGCTTTTCTGTCTATAATGGTTTCACATTCAATGTTTTCGCCAAGTCTCTTCGGATAAAGGATTTTTGTGAGCCCGAATCAAATAACAATCTTGCAATTAACTTTTTAGATCCACTTTCTACTTGTACACTAGAAGTTTGTAGTAAAGTGGTATACCTATTCACTGAATTTTCACCCTTAAAAACGGAAGACAATTCGGTTTGATTTTCGTAACTTGCGTAACTTTGGCTTTTTCTAGAGTCTGCACTTGAGATGCGTTTTTATTTTTAGTTTCGGGGCAAAATAATAAATTATGCTGTAAACTCTGACACGCTTCACAGGGATGGATTTTTACTTTACACTGGGATATTAAATGTTTACTATACTAGATTGCAACGTTTCTTGGCACAGACGCCCCTCCCTCGCGGAGGGGTAAAGTGAGTGATCCGTCTCCGTTGGGTTACAGGGAGTTGTTTCGAGGAGATGTCACACTTACAAGCTTCCAACTTGGCGTATTAATCTAATTTGGCCTTAAATTCAGCACGTAAATGTTTTGATAGCTTGCCTGTCAGTTGATATAAGAAAAGCACAATTATAGTAGTGTTAAGACATTTTTATACAGTTAGTAATAGATAATATCGAAAGATATTTTTTGAATTTGCAATGGTATTTGTTTAAGTTATTGCTACCTATAAATTTTCAAAAAGAAGTATCCCAGGTAGCAAATGAAATTTTTAAGGTTGTCATTGAAAAATATGTATGAGGTGTGCCCCAGCATGTTATATTACTGTTCGAAAAAATATAATAGAATTTACCGCAATAAATACTTGCCTGAAATTTAAAAGGAGATTGTACTTCAATTAGTTAAAACTTATATTTTAATATAAGTTTTATAGTATCCTTAAAGTTGTGATTTTTCCAAAATGCTGCAATTTTGAGCTGTCACTTTTCTTGCCGGGGTGCGATATGTCGGTCAATATTGCCCAGCGTAAAAATGACCTCCTGGCAATAATACTAAATATCGGTTTTCGACATTGATAAATATTTTTTTTCTGACATTGCTCTATGAGTTTTAGGTTATTGCTCAATATTAGCTTTACGATACTGCTCGATGTTCTTTTTAACATTACTCAATATCTGCTTCACAATATTGAGTTATTTTCATTTAATATTAATCAATATACTTCTTATGGCTAATGTGATTGTTTATTTAGAGGGTACACAAGATTACAGCAATCTTAAATTTTAAGAATTCTAAAAATATTACTCATTAAAAAATATAATAGCTTATAAAATTGAAGAGAAAATATAATTTTTTTTTCAATTTTTAGAACTATATTTATAACAATTTTTGTAAGTAACGTACGTAAATATTTTTTCAATGATTATTGTTTAACATTACTACAAAATTTGAATAGAATAAAAAATATAATAACTTTGTAAAAAAATAGAATAACCTTGAGTGTCCTCTAAATAAATCATCACATATTCCATAAATAGGTTATGAACCTCCTTAAAAACCCTTATGGGAAGGTTGTTTTCTTCACAATTTTAGAAATTCATGATATATATATATATAAATATATATAAAATTCAGCGAAATTTAGTTAGAATCCGGAGTTAATTCCATAATTAATCACAAAATACACAAATGTAGATTCAAATTCTAACAACAAATGCAACGCACGTAAGCTGAAAGATAAGTAAATACTAAATATCTGTCAATGTCGCCAACAAGAATCGAGAGCGCGCGGAAAATGCTGGTTGGCTCTTGTTGGCTGGCGCGCGATTCTAAATGAAATTACTACGCTCCACGTAAAAGGTAAAATATTCAATATTTCACGCTAATTACGACAAAAAATCATTATATATGTGTGGGGTTAACAAATTAATCACATTTATAAGTTGCAGTGCCTCATTGCACTCAAATATCGGACAAGGCGCTGGGAACTATTTGTTTCGTTTGCTCTCAGCATATTCCTATTGTGCCAAGTAAGCCTGTAACTTAGTATAGCTAGACAACGATAACAACGTCCATCCTTTTTTAGCTTGTAGCGCTTCTGTTCATTCGTGAACGATCTACATTTTGATCCGATATGCGAGTTTGAGTTACAGAAAATACAAACATTTCTGACAGTTGTGTTTAATGCGGCTGATATTGGGACATTAGTTTTAAATCTAGGTGGTTGATAATAACCTTTCGAGCGAGAAGTTACGTGAATTTTCAGTGGCAGTCCAGAAACCACATTCGCCGCTTCTCGAGATTCAATTTCAAATTTAATAAATTTTATCAGTTCGTTAACATCACCGGTCTTTCCAGGATCCCTCTTGCGATGAAATTCTACCACTAGATTATAAGGTAACTGTTTTAACAAAATTGGTATCAATAAATGAACGTAAGTACCGGACGCAATTCCCATGGCGTTCAAATTTCGTATACAGACTTCGCTTTCGTCATGCAAGCTTCTAAGTCCTTTAAGATTTGAAGAAACCTTAACTGGCTCAATTTCTAACAGTTTATTCATGAAACAACTGATTAAATGTTCTTGTTTACCATATCTATCTTTTAACAAATTTAAACAAGATTTGTAATTTTCTTCCGTGAGAGAAAATCCGGCAACAGTTTTGTAAGCTTCACCCGATAGAAAAGATTTTAAATACATAAATTTATCAACATTACTTAACAACTCATTTGAGTCGATTGCACTTGTGAAGCTGTTGAAAAATTCCAGAAATATGCTTGAATCACCATTAAATGTGGGAATGTTTAGTTTAGGCAAATTAATAGCAATTTGTGACTTTTTAATATTCAAATTAGAAACGCTAGAAGCTTGAGAAGATGTTCACTTTTAAACTTGTGTAGTTTACTTTTTATTTTAAATTTAGCATCACTTATGTGTTCATCCTATTCAATTGAATTTCGGTTTCGAAGACAGCATTATCATTTATTAAGTCCTCAATTTTAGAATTTAGAGTTCACTTTGCTTTTCTTCTAGACTTAGCAAATATTCCGAAAGTTTATCTTTGTCACTTTCGGTATCAAGACTTTTTAAGAAAGAATCCACTTTAGTAATTAATTTAGTACAGGAACTTCGAGTAAGCTTACGTTTTGATTTTAATTTATCAACATTCTCCATCTTTAATTCTGTTGTGTTTAAATGAACGTTTACAGTACCTCTCAAGTTCAAACTCACTGTTTGAATGAACTCCACGAATCCGGGTTCAGAGCCGTCAAATAATCCAGGTTCAGGGCCGTCAACGTAATCCAAGTAATTGATGGTTTATTTCAAATGATTCATGTATCCGACTAGTATCACAAAGAGTCCTAATATAATATATTCCCGGGTTTCGGCACCATTGTAAAGATTCATCGAGTCCAAGAATGTCTTTTTCTGATTGATTTTTGGACATCAAACAAACGGTACAACAACACAACAAATAATAATATTACGCTGAGATACATAAATTCAAGTTTCAAGAACAAGGAGGGAGCTCATCAAGAAAGCTCACACCCGAAGCCGTGCCATTCAGGAAGTCTTTGAAATTGTTTTGAATCACATTACTTTATGAACGATCACGGGGTCTCGCCGAGAGTGTCAGCAAGAAGCTCCACTCTCAACAAAACCCACGTGGTACATTCCTATTCTGAACACAGACAACCCCCCCCCCCCCTCCCCCCCAAAAAAAGACCACGTGTGTTATAGTTCTGAAATAACTTAGGCCAGAAAGGCATTAAATCTGTTTGAGAGTCGGCTTGAAGTCGCTGCTTGGAGAACTGCAAAAAGTCGAATTAACAATCCGACTTCTTGCAGCTGGCACCAAGTTCTCTCACACATTTTCTAACCGAGATCCAAAGAGGGTGCTGCAGAGCTGTGAGTTCACCCCCTTTAAGGTTGTAGGTGTGATTGAAAAAACATCAGAATCAACATTCTAATAGGGAGGCGGACACCCCCTAACAACGCGAAGGGAGAAGAGAGAAGGAAGCCACTGGGGAAAGACAGTCGTGACAGCTATTAGGGTGAGGATAAAAACCTAACTGTGAAGAGGAAACTTATTGTTCTTCAGGAACATTCGTTCAGTGTAAGTAATTTTGTAGATAGGTCCATTTGTAAATTAAAACCTTTTAAGTTAAATAAACATTCGACATTCCTGCCTACCACGAAGGCCGCCGATCAACCGGTCTAGTGGTTAAGGTGTTGGGCTCTGGATAGGAAGGTTCCTGGTTCGAATCAGGGGTCAGGGCAGGGACGTAAATGCGATGTCCTTAGTTAGAGGTAGTGACGGCCACCCACTGACTGAGGGAAAATGCTCGAGTAATGAGATGATTGATCTAAAAACTAATATTTAAACATGAATAATAGTTGAGAGAACATTGAAAGAAAAATTAAATTATCAAAAATAGAACAAGTTCTTTAAAAGATCTTAATTTTTTCAATTCAGTTTTCTGGTGTATTGGCTATTGTAATGAAATACAGGAATTGCGGAAATACTCAATAGCACAAAGGATGAATAAAGATTGGAAAATTGAATTGAGAGAGACATGGAAGTCAGTTCAAATTATTAATTTTCGCATGCTTGTATATATTTTTTATTTCTTTACATTTGGGGGCAAAAAGTTTCCTTTTAAATTGTAAATTTCAGTAAAATCCTAAAAATGTTGACCTTGGTGTTATTGAAATTTTTGTGGAAAGGCCGCTGCTAAATGATAACAATAGGCAGAATGCCACATAGTAATGCAAATCAACATGGATAAGAATTTTCGAATTGTTATGACGCGTCAACCTGGTGATTTTTTTTTGTGAAAAAAGGGACGATAGATCTATTACTTGGCGATTATACCGGTTTTTTTAATGAATGTGCACTACCAATTTCACTATTTGCCAAATTGAAAGATCAAAATCCGTAGTTAACATCTCTGAACACCAGGCTTCCTGCTCCTAATTTCTGACCAACGCACATCTTTCCAAATGTCAGCCATTACACAAAGATAACAAAATTTCAATAATGGAACTTTCCCAGTTATTTCTCCTCCAACACTGCATACTCGTACGTGAAGTGTATGCCTTTTGCATGCAGTGTACCATCTCATTCCCATTGATGCATAAACTCCAGCAACAGGGTGTAAAATAATAATCTTGATTTTTTTTATTTAAAGTTCTGTAGGCCCGATGCACTGTTTTTATAATAATTATGTATAAATTTGTTAAATAAAAAATTGAGTTTTTGACATGACTTGTAAACCAATATTTATTTTAAGTAAACAATCCGAATTTGTGACACGGTGAATTTTTTTTTCTTCTAAAAATCATAGTTTGTTACATGGTAATACATTTCAAATGAATTTTGAAAATAAAAGCAAAAGATAAAACATTCGTTTGACATTAAAACCCAAGTTGACATCCTGCGCAGTTTTTCTTGAGTAAATTACATCATCATGTTAACAAATTTATCAGTAAGTGTAAGTGAAACACCTAAATTATAGTCTGATTAAAATAAAAAAAAGGGGTGTTTCTTTGACTGTCTTGTGACATTTCGAAATAGACCTACTGGTCATGTACAATACAAATAGATAAAGACTTAACATTAATCCAAAGTTTTTTTTATTGCCTTTCTTTACCACATAAATCCGAGTCCGTTGAGATGAAGTAGAAGAAAGGACAGAGAAATGATCAGACTATAGAAAATTCTAACAATGAAACTGCCGAGCAGCGATAATAAATGAATTTTCACTTCTTTGCTTTAATTCCTAGTTCAACACATTAATGTACAGTCGTCAAAATAAAAAGCGACTCACACGATCGCAATTGTTCAATTTACATCACAGAACAAGACGGATGGTAGCAATCGATAGGGATTAATCTATATAAATAAGAATGGAGTGTTTGTTTGTACATTCAATATTTTCGACCCATTTCAAGTTTTCTATCCGTTTTGGACCCTTCTGATGCCGAATCCGCCTTTTTCTCGTTTGGTGTCTATCTGTCTGTCTGTATGTTGTGCCCTATACACGTCCACGCGGTTTAAGATATTTTCATGAAAATTTGCATACAGTGAGTACTTATCTTCATTTAGTGAGTGGCATTGGTTGCGAAAGTCTGTCTGTCCGTCTTTCTGTTCTATGCTCGATTTTGTGTTTGTGTGTTTGTGTAGACATCACATGAATTGTATTCCAGATATTTGATTGAATTTTATTTTATTTTATATTTTATCTCTTACTTTAATGAATGCAATATTAAACATTTCTTTATTGTTATATTTAGTCGAGTTTCATGCTAAAACACCTGAGTAAGTATACTTAAATCAACCATAGACGATATTTTTCAATGAAACGAGAATGAACAAGATCGCGCGAGCAGTGATATTTTTTCAGGTTCTTTCGCTCTGAATTAATTTTACATTTCTAAATTTTGTGCAGTTTTAGTTGTAAGTTGTGGCAACTGTGCGAGATCAAGAGATAAAATTGAATCACAAATTAATATCTTTAGAAAAATTTTTTGCGACATCTTTTATTTTGTTTTACTTTGCTGTTTCCTGTTTTTAATATTTATTATTTTAATAAATGTGTTTCCTTCTCATCACACGCAACAGCCCCACAAAGTATTAGACTTTAAAATGTTAGGTAAGTCAGTATAAATTTTCAGTAAATTTTAAGTGTAGTTATGCCATTATTGAAAGAATAATTCCGTTATTTAAAGAATAATGCCGTTATTTAAAGAATAATGCCGTTATTGAAAGAATAATAATGTTTTTTAATCCAAACTGGAACTTTTTCCAACATTAAAAAATTCGTTGTAATAATGCCAGGAGAAGATTGCAAAATTTCACAATGTCGCATACCGGAGGCAAGAGTGCCACAAGTAAAAAAATATTTTTTCGTTGACTATGAGTGCGAGAGCACTCGCCGTAAATCGTAATTTTAATTAATTGAGTTGAACATGAAAAGAACTTAAGAAAGGGAATTCCAAATCTTCCTATAAATCGTCTTTTATAGTAGTAACCTTAGTATCACCTTTCGTCATTTTGTAGCTTTGTCATACAGCAATTGTGCGATGTATGTGAAATGTATTACATGAATGGATATGCATGTGTAGGATTTGTGTCCAAAGTAAGTTGTAGAAAATATAAAGATGGCGAAAGATGTTAAAATAAATTTTTATTCTACAAAAAACGTAAGTCATTATATATTTTGATTATCTCTTCAATCTAGAGTAAACCAATTCAAACCGAGTAAGGTCGGGTATTTTTCTAGTGTTTTCTATAAATATCTTAAAATTTAATAATGCTTAAAATTTATCTAAGGGGCCGTCTTCATATTAAATTGAGTGCCTGCTCAGATAATTTCAATACGAACCCCATCTTTTATCACAGATTTGGATTCTACACAAAATTTTCAGGCGGATTTCATGAAAAAATAATGTTAAAATAATAAATTGACCGAGAAAATCCATTAAAACCATTGAGGGAGAGTATAAATGTTCGGAGTTCAATCACATTATAAATATTAATAAAGACGTGTAGTGGCCGTCGCAGTCAAGGACCTGTTGCATGCGCCTTGGTATGGAGTCCATTAAGATGGTGACAAAGTCAGAATCCATTCTGATCGAATCCCAGGATCTGTTGGCAGAAATTTTTGTTTTCACTTTGTGAACAATCCCTAATAACGATACTTATCATCAAATTTTGCAAACAGTCTCACTGTGCTACCAATTATGCATGTGATGAGTTGAAATTTGAAATTCCGATGTTTCAGTAACAGTTGAATCGTACGGAGCCAAAATTTGCCCAGGTTTCTATTCATAATTTTTATGAATATTATTTTCATAATTAATAAAAAATATTATAATTTAGTTTGACGATTAAAGTGTTTATAGATTGTGTTTGGGTTTTTGGGTAGCAAGGGAGATGGAAAAACAATTTCCAAGGAAAATTAATGTTTTTGGCAAATATATCAAAAAACGTGAAACACCAATTTAACATTAGGAGATCTAATTTTCAAACACTTACAAACCGGTGAAAAATACAATAAAATTGATGAATGTTATATATTTCCGCCTGAAATTGTGTGTAGAATCCAAATTTGTGATAAAAAATGGGGGTTCGTATTGAAAGTTTCGGAGCAAGCACCCAATTGTTGCTTGCATGTTGATATTTGTAGAAAACATTAATCCCTATCGATTGCCACCTTCTGTTTTGTTCTGCGACGTAAATTGTGCAATTGCAAGTCGTTTTTTATTTTGACGGGTGTACAATATTTTCCCATACTTCTCACACTTGAATGAATGCTTTATTGTTCGTAACATATTATAAAATTATGCATGAACCTTGTCAAAACTTTCAAATAGATGTCAGCTTGTTTTTGACATCACTGTTTGGCAGAATCCCTGACTCAACACCCAACAGATTACTTAGTCCATAGACACCTCAGATTATTTGCAAGTGTCCAGAGTTAACATTTTTTCAAAAGCTGATCAATACTGGGTGTAGCCATTAGTGCTGAAATCACAACGAGTGCAGAAAGTTTAAAGCATTTGACGAGTTCTGTGATTTTTCTAGGGTGTATTTACATAGTTATAAAAATGTAAGATTGGTTTTAATTGAAATCAATGACTGAAAAAAAATCATTTGATCAAAATCATGATTTTAATTGTTGATTTAAATCAAGTGATTTAACCCCCTGTCCAGCAATAGCTTAAAATTCAGGAAACCTCTATCCTCAACAAAATTTTATCTAAAGATTTATAAAAATTAGAAGTGGCCAAATCCATCAACACGCATTTAAGTTTCTAATGCCAACCAAGCCAAAAAACAGGAATGATGGCAAAATACTCCAATGATTGATTTAAGCATTTCTAATGTTGCATGCACCTGTGGCAAGTTTCGGAACACAAGAAATTATTTCACCATGAAATGCATTCAATTTAAAATTCTTATGACAATCGATATACAATTCTCCCTATTAAGGTTGCAGTTGAATTGCAACTTAAATTTGTGAAAACGAATTATCAGTCTTATTCTGTAGCCTTTATAAATGAACTTTTTAAAGTCTGGCTTATATTTGAACAAGTCGTAACTTTTTAGATGTAGATACTTTGGACATAATAGTTTGAGTAAGTCTTAGCATTTCCATGAAATCAGCATGATTGTTCACAAGTCCCTTTCTCTGACTTCCTATAGAAGGATATTTCTAACTATCACGCACAGTGTATAGTAATAAAACTAAGCACCAAATGAAACAGTGTATAATAATAAACAGCAGAAAAAAATCTGAAAGAATTCGAAAGCATACAACAGAAAAATATTCGCCAAGTTCAAGAAATGTTAATATGTATCCTTACATGGCGGAAAAGCTGAAGTAAAAATTATGTATTTCTTTTTCGAGAAGAAAAAATCTACAGAAAGCTCTAGTTCACAGGAGAGAAATAGTGAATAGAGGGAGATATCAAATTTAACAATCACACTTTGTGTTGAGGACGATCCAATCGTGAGTAAAATATCACAAGACGAAAGTTCTAAAGGCACTTGATATTCCACAGCATGCAGTATATTTCCTCGGAAACAAATCAAACCATAATCCAATAGATTTTCTACATTTATTGACACATTTCACAAGCGGTTTTCGTCCTAAAGCTTTGGGAACCATGCCAATTTTTCCGATACTAGCGTGTATTGATTTACGTTGTAGATTAGTATGACTCTTGCTAGCGATTTCAACTCTGTCACGTTTCAAGGCTATTTGAGGTTTTCTATCTGCGTGATTGACAACGATAGAGTAAAAATTTCAATGGATTTAAAATCTGTGGGAACTGATTCTTAAAATTATTGTTTTATCTTTTTAATGTTTTCTGCATCAATAAGATTTAATGTGTCCAGCCCGATTTTTAAATTTTAACTAAAAATATTTTTTAAATTAATTTATTGGCATTACAGCGTTGCCTGTGGTGTTGATTTGCGAAGCAAACCAAATGGGAATGCGTTGAAATCACCGGCGTTGGCGAGCATTAGCGAGCAGTGACCACACCTGACCCAACGAAAAGAACTGTCACGGACAACGCAGTGGCTAGTACCGCATTAACGAGACAGCCATCACAAGGTATTTCTGCTAAACAATTGCCACTACAGCAAGTCAAGTCACAAAACAACTTTTGTACATTCCATTTGTCACGTGAAATTTTTTTATTAGGGATAAAAGGTACAAGGCCACATTTCCTTCAATAGTTTATATATAAATTTAAAATTAACAAACAATCCCTAGTAAATATGTAACAAATGATTCATCCAACACTTTTGGAAGTATATGTATGAGGATGACAGAAGTAAGTGAATGAGTTATAAAAGATGATCATTACAATATCTATTTTGAATCAGTGCATTATTTGAACTCATTAAAGTTCAGTGGCAGAAGAACTTGAAGTGTTTCACCCTGAAGATAAAACACTGAAAGGACTGTAGGAGAGGTGCAAAATAATAACTTACTTTTTGATCAGCAAGAGCTCAATCAGGAAAAGAGGACGATTTGGATGAATCATTGGATTCATTTCGGTAACTTGACAGCTGAAATAAAGAGCAAAGTAATAAACAGAAGCTCTTTTTTATGAAAAAGTTCATGAATTGCTCAAGGTCAATTCATAATTCTAAGTGGTAGGTGGGTATTTAAATAACGTCAAACTGGACGGGCCATTGGCGACGGTCTGGGATCAATTCCTGAAGAGAAGGATCAGAGGACAACTCTAATTTTGAACCACGATTAGCCGATGAGGCAACACGTGAGTTGGCAGCCCACGTCAATGTGAGGACATTTGATGCCACGACCGATTTAACGTGCCCCAGTCCCCTTTGTACACGACGCTCTTTGGTTCGATTCAAACTAGCAACAACCCGGTTGCTAGTCTGGTACTATTCCAATCGAGCTGCTGCAGCCCCCTCCCTAAAAAAACCGAATTCACAATTTCTTGAATCAAGACCAGACGGTAAGAGGCAAAATCGTGACTACTTTCTGAAGAACATTTTTTTTGGTTATACCAGAATTTGCTTTTAGACTTTGGTGTCGATTTTGTTACTTTACAAACATCACAAGGTTCTAGTTTTCCACTTAACTTTTCAATACCTCTGGCAATATTATGATCACTCATGTTTTAATAAGGGTGAGTTAATATGACAGAAGCGTTTATGAATTAGTTCCGAACATAAATGAACATTCTATGCACTTTGATACCAAAATTTTGCATGAATAACTTGAGCGTAACCTGATACAAGCTATCTACTCTATTTACATGATAAAAATACGTACCATCAGAGCTATCCTTTTATTTTCACCCCATTTAATATTGAATCCAGCAATATCCATTTTAGCCCCACTTATTCAATTTCGTCTCATATTAGGTGCATTGAGAACATTTAACAATTCAATTTTACAAATTTATATCCATCTTTATTAATAAAAATTATAGTTCCTACCCCTATTACTTCAGATATGCTATATTTGAGTCGTCGTGATGCTTTTGAATGAACTGAACCATTCTTGTTGATTGCAAAAGTGGGTAGTCGCTCAGCCATTCACCCGACCAATTGCTTTGGAGAGTTGTGGATAGGGCGTCGTAACTATGGATATCAGGAGGTGATGTTCCCTGTGTGTAGTCGAAGGTGTAGTATGACGAAGATTGTTTCCTCTGGGGAACTTGAGCTTTACCGGGTTCTGTACGTCGTCCGTCTTTTTTGCCATTATTTTATGTAGTTTTCTTGTTTTTGCCCAGTACTCGTCCGCTTGGAGAATTCTTGAATCTTCTATTTGTAGAATTCGGGTGCTTTCCGAAGGAAGTAGTATACGCAACTATATCTTGAAACGAGGTCCTTTATTTTCAGTTGTATTCTTCCCGATTCGATTATTAGTTTTTTCTTTCACCTCTTTAATCGTAAATTCTTTATCGTCCAGACGATATAGAAGTTGCACTACGTGGTCATACTCTGGAGGCAGTTTTCTAATTACTTGAGAGCAGAGTAAGCGCCTGTGCACACACCGGTTTTTCAACGTGCGGCGCCACTGCCGCAACGCGAGTGCGGTCTGAGATACATAACATCCAAAGGAGCAGTGCACACATGCCTCCAGCGCCGCTGAGGCGACGCTCGTCCAATTTGCGTGCAATTTGTACCGCAGTTCCCCACGTCGCCGCACATGAGTCTCCGTTCTGAAGTAAATTGTTTTCATAAACAAATGGAATCTAAATAATAATTAATAAATGGTTGTATCCAATAACATCTATTTTGTTTCAAAATATACACACCAAGTAAGCGAAATAAACACGTTTTCTTCGATAGAATATGTATCGCAAATGGCGCGAAATGAATTCGTGCGTCATTTCATGGTTATGTGTGCATACTTGGGCTTCGGTGCCGCAGTGGCGTCGCACGTAGAAAAATCAGATGTGTGCACCGGGCCCTTACATGTGAGGAAAATCTAAACCGGCATCTTTTATGAAGTTTTTTTTTTTTCTAAGATTCTTTTGCAATCCAGCCTATCTTGTTCACTTTCTGGTTAAAACTTTATTTCGTAAAATTCGTCTACGAGACTCGCAAATCTGGCACTGGGGGAGGATTCAAAATTCGCTTTCAATATTTCCCAAACGGTTGCTTGGACAAGCAGTATTTCCCAACCTTTGTGCTGTTGATCAAAGTTTGGAATTGTTGTTCCACGCCTTGGAAGATTCACCCCACACTTAGGCCCGGTGCACACATCCGGTTTTTTAACGTGCGGCGCCACTGCGGCACCGAAGCCCAAGTATGCACACATAACCATGAAATGACGCACGAATTCATTTCGCGCCATTTGCGATACATATTCTATCGAAGAAAACGTGTTTTTTTTTGCCTACTTGGTGTAAAAGAAGTATATTTTGAAACAAAATAGACGGTTATTGGATACAACCATTTATTAATTATTACTTATATTCCATTTGTTTATGAAAACAAGGTACTTCAGAACGGAGACTCATGTGCGGCGACCGTGCGGCAACGTGGGGAACTGCGGTACAAATTGCACGCAAGTTGGACGAGCGTCGCATCAGCGGCGGCACTAGAAGCATGTGTGCAGTGCTCCTTTGGATGTAATGTATCTCAGACCGCACTCACTTGCGTTACGGCAGCGGCGCCGCACTTTGAAAAACCGGATGTGTGCACCGGGCCTTAGATGGATCCGAATTTCTGCAATCTCCAAATACATTTGTCCATATAGTGTATATAATGCCGTAACCATTTGCCTGAGTACGTGTACTGGCATCCCACTCTCCTAGCTTCCACACCACTCCAACGTTAAATTTACTAAAGTAAATGAAATGTTATATTTTCCCCGATAGTTCTGGCCGGCAAGAAGAGTGATAGATTGGCAATTGGAAGGTTGCGAGGTCGATACTATGTCCAGAAAAAGACCGTAGCGCCGCTGGTGCACGTTGAAACTGTCATGGCGTCTCATGTTGGCGTGGTATGGAAGTTCGGTGAGTGTAGGGCCAGCTCAGGTGTGACCTCGTCATCTGACCGGGATTCCAAATGACGTGTTATCTTCCTCGGATCTTTTCCTTCGGTTTGATCCCTGACAATCGCCTCGTGGTGCGACGTTAATTAACTACCTACTCACCTATTCAAAAGAAGGTATTTGTTCAGGTATTTCTTAATTAACGTCGTAATGGAGCAAAACAGCGGGCTTTTGATTCCGGTCCGGGATCAATCCCAACAGGAAAGAACGGAGGAGATCACGCACTTTTGAGCCGCGATCGGATGATGAGGCAACACCTGAGAAGGCACTCTCCACCACGTGAGGACATTTGAGGCCACGATAGCGTTAACCTCCTCCCTTGGGCACGACGGTATTTGGTTGGATTGGAACTCGCAACCCTCCGTTTGCAAGTCCGTTACTCTTGCAACCGCGGCCGAAGTTTGGAGATGGGTGTCGGCTCAGATGTTGATCTCGACACCCGACCCTGTTTCCAAGTGACGTGCGTTGTCTTCAGAACTCCCCCTTGGGGGAGTATGATTACCACTAGCCCTGTGCTGATGTAGTGCAATGTTAAATTCAATTACATACCCTTTAAGGTTTCCTATAATTTCGAAAAATATAATTTTTGAGATTTTTACTGTTTATGAAAAATTGAATTGTTTTTTGCATAACGATACCTCATTTGTAGAAATCCGTTAATTCGAAGAATTTTTAAAAGTAGATGCACTATCACGTTCTTACGAAGTTCAAAGCCTTATTTCTCATAACATACTTTTTTAATGTTTTTGGCCCCCATTACCCAAAAAATTACTGGCGATACATTCTTGAAACTTTAAATGATTGTTTATGAAGTAAAGTACTTTTAGAAACTTTAACACAGGGAATAAGATAGAAAAAATGCATATTTTTTAAAAATATTTTATCTAAAATATTTCCTTTTTTTGTTATTTCTAAAAAAAATTTTAACTTTGTGAATTTCTTGAAAAAACATTAAAACATGTGTTAAAGTCTTTAAAAGTATTCAAATATTACACTGTAAAGATTAATACAGTAATTTATGAATAAACGAGATGCCTCCAAAGTGTGTGAATTTAACATGGGTGCTTATGGAAGTGACGGACCCCCTTAAGTCGTTTACTTATATTTTCGTGTTCTTTTTGCGACTTTGCGGGCCGGGTGCGACTTGCGGACCTCGGGCTGACCTCCCGTGCAGCCCACCTACGAACATCCCAGACATTTCAATTTCCGAAAATGGAATTTAAAAATAGGTTGTGCCGAGAGAAATGGCAGAGAAATATTGAAATAAGTCATTTAGTGTTCCAAACAAGGACAGAGGATTTGTTTTAAAATTGATGTGGGAATTCCGAGCTTTCTTCCACCCCCGGGCAATTTACTTTGGACTCCGAAGATGCCGTTTTAATTTGGATTCTAGGAAATTCTCTCAAAGGATCCAATGGAATGACGTCAAAAGATCACTCAGGACTGGGGGTATAAAAACCACACGGTCAGTGAGATCATTCGCATTCAGTTCTCCAACTCTATCGACAACGCAAAGTAAGTGAGCTCTTTCCAACTCCAAATTTGTTGCCTCTGATCAATTGTCATGCTGTATGTGCTTGCGATTAATGTAATAGGTACTTGCATCACTATGTAAACCTAATTGTTGATACATATACACTAGAAATCGCCCAAATCGATACTTTCTATGGATTCAAAATACTGTTCAACCTCATAGCTTTCAAAGGATACCAAGATCTTGTATGTATTCAAAACTAGCCACTGCGTGGCCAGCACGGCGTTGCCCATGACAGTTCTTTTTGTTGGGTCAGGTGTGACCACTGTTCGCTAACTCTCGCCAACCCCAGTGAGTGTAACACATTCCAATTTGGTTTGCTTCACAAACCAACACCACAGACATCTCCGTAATGCCAATAAATTAATTAAAAGCTAGTTTAGATTAAAATTTAAAAATCGTACTGGACACATTAAATCTTACTGATACTGAAAACATTAAAAAGATAAAACAATAATTTTAAGAATGAGTTCCGCAGATATTAAATCCTTTCAAAATTTCACTCTATCTTTATCGATCGCGGAGATAGAAAACCTCAAATAGTCTTTCTCCGTGACAAAGTTGAAATCGCTAGCAAGAAAGTCATACTAATCAACAACGTAAATCAATACACGCTAAAATCTGGAAACTTGGCTTGGTTCCTAAGGTTTTTAAGACAGAACACGCTTGTGACGTCAGCGGTCGAAAAATTTGTTTGCTTCTTCTTTCGAAATACGTCACATTCCGGATAGAAGAACGAATGGTGAAAAAAATTAATAAATTAATTACAAAATTTTCTAGATTCAATTTCAAAATTCGGGCTCAAAAATCTCAAACATTTCGGACTATCTGTGTGCCCATTTTCACTATTGTAAGTGGCATAGATACTGCACACCGTACACAGACAAATTCTTCCTTTTATACTAGTAGAGACACTTTTCTAGTTACAACACGTTTCCAAAATGTATGCTCAATTTCTGTGAAATTGTGTATTTGCAATGGAAGATGTTTCATTCAAACACTGATGATGTATTATACGTATTTTGGTGTCATTTTGTAATGCAGTGAATGTTGATCTTCAGCCAAAATTCTTGGTTGAAATATGAACTTTAAGTTTATTTTGAAATTCATCAATCAAAAATCGAAAATTTTGGAATTCCTGAAAAAAGTATAGATTTTTTTATTCCTTCCTTGATCAAAAAAATTTATTATTTCCATTAACTTTATGGAAGGTTAAAACATGAAGAGGGGAATACGCAAAGGAGTAATTTCCAACAGGAACTGTCTTAATGTACAAATAATTTGAGGTAGAACTGTTGATAGAACATACTACACATTACATAAAAATTAGAAAATTAAAGATTCGTTTAATCTGAATTTTCACATTGAAATATAATCCAGTGTAAAAACGTACTTCTACCTTTCACGTTTTTAATTTGCCTTTTCTTACATTACTATTCAATCCTTCACTGCATACCGTATCGAGAACTGGATACATAAATTATTTCTAGCTTTAATATAAAATGAAAATTTAATTTCATCAGCTGGCATCTATTCGCGGAAACACAAGAAGGCTTAAAAGCACTACTCCTTTCATGTAAATAGTAATTTCTTAATTGAACAATAAGTCATTTTTAAAATTCAGTATCAGCTCTGTCAAAGTGTTTACTAAGTATTGAAGGTAATTTTTTCAAACTAACAATTTCTTTCTGACGGTAATTGATTATTTGGTAATTTTTAATTAACGCCGTACTAGAGCACCACAACAGGCTATGAACGACGACCTGGGTAAATCCCCTAAGGGAAAGATTCGAGGACAACACCAAGTCCTTTCGAATCACGGTCAGATAACGAGGCAACACTTGATCTGGCACCCCACTCTCCAAACTTCCGCACTAACCCAGCGTGAGAACTTTCGACCCCGACAGATTTAAGGTGCACCATCCGCTTCTACACCCTACGCTTCCAAACATCCATGCACTGACACGGATTCGAACCTTCGATCTAGAGGCTAAGACCTTAACTACCAGACCGGCTTCTTTCTGACGGATAGTTGGATCAGCATTTGATTCTACCATTAAGACTGATAGTTATCTTTGACTATCTATATATATATATATATATATATATATATATATATATATATATATATATATATATATATATATATATATATATATATATATATATATATATATACCTTATTTACATTTCATATAACAATAAGCAAGTTCTATATAGTATCCGCGTTTCATTTATATATTGACCAACACAATTTGGTAGAAGCTACTGGCAACAAAACAGGTTATTGGCGTTGGACCAAGATCAAGCCCTGAAGGGCAACCCTCCGACAACACCAAGTAATTTTGAATCGCGGTCAGAAGACGAGGTTAACATCTGAACTGGTATCCACTCTTCAAACTTCCACACCACGCCAACGTGTGAGGGTATTGGAGGCCACGACAGATTTTACGTGCTCCAGGCCCCGTGTAAACAGCGGTCTTTGGATAGATCTAATTTCGGTGTTATAAACTCGGAATTCCAACGTCCCATTTAAAATTTTGTTAGAATGCTAGTTTTTTTGCTTGTCCTTTTGTGCTATTTTGTACTAACACTGTTCTTTTGAACTGTCTATATAATTTCTTTTGCCGTTAGTTATCTAAATGGTAACTGTATTCCAAGAATTTCGATAGAATTCTACAATTTAAATTGTAAATGAAGGGTTGAAAGAGGTACGTTAAATTAAACTTTACATTGATTTATACCGTTGCGTTGAAAATACGTTTGGACTGTACTATATCTCTCTCTCATTTAATTTCACTCCAAAAATCAGATTCTACCTTCCACGCTTAACTAGTTGAGAGGATTACATTAGCATAATGGCTACGAGTTTGTAACATTTTAAGAAGTAAGCACGTAGTTTTAATTCAGAGCTCAACATAATCTCTAGGCACTGCACTCGATTTAATACTAGTAAAACCTAATTTCTGTATCAAATTATTTTTGCAGTAGGTAGCGTCGAAAACAATTTCGGCAATTGTAGAAGAACAATGTTTTCCTTCCCTCGTCCCGCAGACCCCTCGGTCTGGTGGTTATGGTGTTAGACTCTAGATCGGAAGGTTCCTGGTTCGAATACCAATCAGTGCATGGATGTTTGTAAGTGGATGGTGTAAAGGCGACTGGTGCACCTTAAATCTGCCGGGGCCGAATGGCCTCGCGTTGGGCTGGTGTGGAAGTTTGGAGAGTGGAGTGCCCGCTGAGGTGCAACCTCATTATCTGACAGTGGTTCAAAATGACGTTGTCCTCAAATCTGTCCCTAAGGGGATGTGATGCCGGACTCTTGTCAATAGCCCGTTGTGTTGCTCCAGTACGACGTTAATTAAAATTACATTACCTTCTCTCGTCCAGAATAGAATCGTACTTGGTATTTTTTTAATTAACGTCACACTGGAATAACAACACAACGGGTTATTGACGACGGTCCGGGATTAATCCCCTCGGAGGATAAGACCACGTCATTTGGAACCACGGTCAGATGATGAGGTTGCACCTGAGCACCCCACTCTCCAAATTTCCACACTGACCCAACGTGAGAAAATTTGAGGCTACGACAGATTTAACGACCACCGGCTCCTTTCATACACGAAGGTCTGATGGGATTCGGACTCGCAACCCTCCGGTTGCTTGTCCGATGCTCTTCGAACCGGCCGACCGTCACCCCCCAAACAGAAAAGGTGAACTGTTTATGGCTGCTTTCAAGGACACGCGTTCGTGCGCTCCTCTGCGCATGAGCCCCGTTTGATAGTGCTAGCGTCTGTTCTGTTAAGAAGCGAGAGAGTGTGTTGTTGTCCGTTTGGAGAGGCGTACCGTTTTCGTTTCTTGTCGAAATAATTGTTGTCTCTTCCTGATATATGGTTTAATTTTTATATATACCTGCCCCGATAAATATGCTGTCTAATATTAGCGCCCAGCGTGGGGCCTGATAAGTAAGCTATGCTATAGAATAAATTTTGATCCACTAAAAAATTGTATTCCGTCAGAGTATTTTCTGAATTGCATATATTCTTTTAAATTTGTCTGGATCTTATGGTGCAAGTTCCATGTTTGGCCAAGCTGCACCAAGCGGAAGACAAGCAACGTCAAGTAATGGACATGCACACAAGGGACGTTTTTAATAAGAGGTATGTGGTATTTTTAATTAACGTCAAACTGGAACAACATAACGGGTTTTTGATAGCGTTCCGAGATGGACCCTTCAACGTAATGACTCGAGGACAACACCACGTCATTTTGAACCATGTTAGATGACGAAATCACACCAGAGCTGGCACCCCACTCTCCAAACGTCCACACCACACCTACATCGTAACATTAAAATATTTTTGGATTTGTAATAGTGTAATAAACAGCAAACAGTTTTTAAAACAACTATCTCGGTATTTATATTTCAAGCCTGTGTAATGCATATTTATATTTTCAGGATGACCAAACTGTGTAACCTGTTTCTTGTTCTGTTGGGGCTTCTGAAAATCCATTTGGCGTTGTGTAATCACATCGATGGCGACATTTCTGACGACAGAGACCAAGAGCACGCCTCTTTGGCGCTTCTCAGGGAGGACAACGACATTTCTCACTCGATCGCTGACCAGGACGACGACTACTACGGAGAAACTCGCGAGATAGGGGAATGGAGACACGGAACCCTGGAGAAAAAAGGATTCGGCGAAAAGAGAGGGTTTGGCGAGAAGAGAGGCTTTGGGGAGAAGAGAGGATTTGGCGAGAAGAGAGGCTTTGGCGAGAAGAGAGGCTTTGGTGAAAAAAGAGGCTTTGGTGAAAAGCGTGGGTTTGGTGAAAAACGAGGCTTTGGTGAAAAACGAGGCTTTGGTGAAAAACGAGGCTTTGGTGAAAAGCGTGGGTTTGGTGAGAAACGTGGCTTTGGCGAGAAACGAGGATTTGGCGAAAAGCGAGGTTTTGGTGAGAAACGAGGTTTTGGTGAAAAACGGGGATTTGGTGAAAAACGAGGATTTGGCGAGAAACGAGGATTTGGCGAGAAATGAAGGTTTACTTTAAATTCCTTCGAAGTGCTGTCTCATTGAGATTTACCATCCAAACGCTCTTTTCTAAAAACAATACATGAATAACTTTTGTAGCGAGGAAGCTGCCAAATACGTACAAAACATTTACAAACGCAAAAGGTTACACGTTTCTCACTCTGCATCTAAAATTTGTTGATAAAAAAAACCAGACACCCAGAAAAATGTAAAATTATCGCTGCAATTGCAAAATCCAAATTTATTATTGAAAGAATCGATCTCATTTCCCATCTATGTAAAATAAAAAACAATTATGAAAGATTTAAGCATGTAAAAGTTGTAAAATAAATATTTTAAAAGTACCATATTTGTTCTTATTTCACACATGATCATTATACTTCTTTGATTAGAAATGCTTTTTTCGCAAAATGCTCTAATCTGAATTCATAAAAATATCTCTTATAAACAGAGTATTTATAAGAGATAATTAGAAATGAAATAGACCATTTTTATAATTTAAATATTACAATAGGAACTAATTCGAAAAAAATAACAAGACAAGTCTGTTATAATTTAAATATTTTAAGGTATTTGCATCAGCACTTTTTAAAAAAAATGCTACGCAGAAGCAATTTGATATTATTTTTATAATTATTTGTTTTCAAAATTAATTTTGCACTGTCAATAATTAAAATTAAAAAAATATATTTAACAAAAAATGAAATTTGGTGTGTAAATTTGAATTTTTTTTTTCGAATTTTTGAAAAATGATACAGGGAATACAATTTAAATTAACAGCAAAATAACATGATCAGAGTAAACTTCATGTTATCCAGTGCTTCTACTAGAAGTAGAAAGATATTAAAAAAAAAAGGCTTTATGATCATTGAAAAATTTATAGGATTTTTGACCATTTTGCAACATTGATATTCAAATGCAAGTTCATAAATAAGAAAAAAAATAAAGATATCAATTTGATTCTAGTGCATGCACTAGCAAACACTATTTCGAATGTGCATAAAAATTTTTATAAATATACATCAATAACTTTTTTAGTTATCATTTCTGGAATTCAATGTTTATGCCTAAAATGTAATTCTGAGAAAAATGCTTGTAAACAAAATCCAAGAGAGTAAAGATAATGCGAAACTCTTCTAACAAATAAATTAATTTAATTAAAAAATTGTAGGGGCCAATTTATCGAAACATAATTATTATATGTTTTAACTTACTATAACAGATAAAACGTAAAAATTATTGTAAAAATAGAATGTTCTTATCATTAGTTCAGGTTTCGTTATGCTACTTACGGTATAAGTAACGATGTCGTTCAAATTTTAAAGTGACCTAACTCTTTTTCTGTTAGTCGCACATTGAAAGTTGAAACTCCTTCAGAAGCACAAAAGCACAGGAAATTTGTTAGTAGAATAATAAAAAAAAATTGCAAATTTTCGTCAAAATTGTTTTTTTTTAACGTATGCAGATACCTTAAGTGAAAATAAATGTTTATATAATACTTTTCTATTCCAACACGCACTACTAAACTCATAGTATCGTGAAACTTGACTCTACAAAACGAAAATATTGAAGCTTCAATTAATAACATCAATTCGTAATTTGTGATAGAGTTCTTTCGCTGCCAATTGCATACATTTTAATACTTTCAAAAATTAAAAAAAGGTAACAAATTTTTGAACATTTTTAGGGAAGCATAAAGCTTAATGATGACTTAATATATTTGAATGTTGTTTCTTAGCTCAATATATATTTATAAAAAAAGGTGTCTATACAAATCGACACCGTTTCACCCATCCACACCCCATTTGGCACACTTACACTTTACAACACTTCGGAAAACATAGGACCCATCTGTAGCCATGCAACTTGGCACACAGGTAGTTCTAAAAGTGCCTCTCGATGCCCCAATTTCAAAATCTAAAGGTGGGTTGTCTGCAATAAATGGACATGGACAAGGAAACGCGTTCTACAGGGTTTGTGTACTTGAAACTACATACGAACATATAAACTACATCGTTTATAAGCTCGTGAGACTAATTTGAATTTCTAACGTTTCAAATGACGTTCAAAACACGATTGAGATCCGCGTTAACAATAAATTACCAACACTTTCACGAAAAAAAAAAGTGTTTAACACAAAAGTTAATTGCATATAAAATCTCGCCACATTTTGGACAAAATTAAGGTATCTATGGAACAGCTTCAGTCTACGTTGATAGCGGTGCCAATGGCCTTGAAGCTTTTTTTTGTGGCGCACTTTTAGTAGCGAGTAATGACAGGTTAAGGCAACACATCTATATAACGGTTATTGTGGACTTTATGGCAACCCATGCAAGTTTTTTTTTCGAATGGCGGGCACATTTGACCTAAGTCATTGGCCACTACAAAGCCGGAAGTGATGGCCACTGGTGAAGGAGCACCCAAACCCATGCAAGTAGAAAGTTTAAATTTTCATTTTGAATATTCTAGAAAGTTCTTCAAAATCCGTTAAACTGTCGTTTGATTTCATTGGTTCATTTGGAATATTTATTTTCTTGGCGATTTAAGAAGTGCGCCAAAAAAAAAGCGCCAAGGCCGTTGTTTACGCTATAAACGTAGACTGAAGCTGTAGCGAATCTATATACCATCGGTGGCAATTTGAAATTATCACAGAACTTAGTTTGTTAGAGATTTTGTTATTGATTTCCATAAAAACAACATATCGTGTTTAAAATTTTTTTCTTATAAAAATGAAGTAAAAAAGTCAAAAATACCATTTATGCTAAACGTCATATTTTAAAAAATAGTTAAATGTTTACCAGTTTTAATTTGAAATGTGAATTTAGTGAATTGACTTCTAAATGCATTGTTTCAGGTATTGAATTACAAAAAAAAATCAGTATATAGTATTATTTTATTTCAATTCATTGTGGACTTTAACGTCAGTCACCCCTGGAAAAAACCACGAAAAAGAGCAAAATGCAAAATGTATTCTTAAGATGCATATTTCTTAATAAAGCAGGGTTTGAATTATAACCTTTAGAACGTGTATAAAAAAAATTTCAAACTATCGTGTTTTGTGGATACTAACGTTTAGTGAAAATTTCATTTTGAAAAAAAGCTAAAAACAATTAAAAACCCCCCCATGGCAAATATAGCTACATGGTCAACGTATTTTAAAATTTTGTATCTCTAATAGTCGTAGAAATAAAATACAAAGTGCTTTCAAGAGTGCTTTCAAAGTGCTTTCATTCAAAATTTCATTTTGAAAAAAAGCTAAAAACAATTAAAAACCCCCCCATGGCAAATATAGCTACATGGTCAACGTATTTTAAAATTTTGTATCTCTAATAGTCGTAGAAATAAAATACAAAGTGCTTTCAAGAGTGCTTTCAAAGTGCTTTCATTCAAAATATTTCATTTTGAAAAAAAGCTAAAAACAATTAAAACCCCCCCCATGGCAAATATAGCTACATGGTCAACGTATTTTAAAATTTTGTATCTCTAATAGTCGTAGAAATAAAATACAAAGTGCTTTCAAGAGTGCTTTCAAAGTGCTTTCATTCAAAATTTCATTTTGAAAAAAAGCTAAAAACAATTAAAAACCCCCCCATGGCAAATATAGCTACATGGTCAACGTATTTTAAAATTTTGTATCTCTAATAGTCGTAGAAATAAAATACAAAGTGCTTTCAAGAGTGCTTTCAAAGTGCTTTCATTCAAAATTTCATTTTGAAAAAAAGCTAAAAACAATTAAAACCCCCCCCCCCATGGCAAATATAGCTACATGGTCAACGTATTTTAAAATTTTGTATCTCTAATAGTCGTAGAAATAAAATACAAAGTGCTTTCAAGAGTGCTTTCAAAGTGCTTTCATTCAAAATTTCATTTTGAAAAAAAGCTAAAAACAATTAAAAACCCCCCCATGGCAAATATAGCTACATGGTCAACGTATTTTAAAATTTTGTATCTCTAATAGTCGTAGAAATAAAATACAAAGTGCTTTCAAGAGTGCTTTCAAAGTGCTTTCATTCAAAATTTCATTTTGAAAAAAAGCTAAAAACAATTAAAAACCCCCCCATGGCAAATATAGCTACATGGTCAACGTATTTTAAAATTTTGTATCTCTAATAGTCGTAGAAATAAAATACAAAGTGCTTTCAAGAGTGCTTTCAAAGTGCTTTCATTCAAAATTTCATTTTGAAAAAAAGCTAAAAACAATTAAAAACCCCCCCATGGCAAATATAGCTACATGGTCAACGTATTTTAAAATTTTGTATCTCTAATAGTCGTAGAAATAAAATACAAAGTGCTTTCAAGAGTGCTTTCAAAGTGCTTTCATTCAAAATTTCATTTTGAAAAAAAGCTAAAAACAATTAAAAACCCCCCCATGGCAAATATAGCTACATGGTCAACGTATTTTAAAATTTTGTATCTCTAATAGTCGTAGAAATAAAATACAAAGTGCTTTCAAGAGTGCTTTCAAAGTGCTTTCATTCAAAATTTCATTTTGAAAAAAAGCTAAAAACAATTAAAACCCCCCCCCATGGCAAATATAGCTACATGGTCAACGTATTTTAAAATTTTGTATCTCTAATAGTCGTAGAAATAAAATACAAAGTGCTTTCAAGAGTGCTTTCAAAGTGCTTTCATTCAAAATTTCATTTTGAAAAAAAGCTAAAAACAATTAAAAACCCCCCCATGGCAAATATAGCTACATGGTCAACGTATTTTAAAATTTTGTATCTCTAATAGTCGTAGAAATAAAATACAAAGTGCTTTCAAGAGTGCTTTCAAAGTGCTTTCATTCAAAATTTCATTTTGAAAAAAAGCTAAAAACAATTAAAAACCCCCCCATGGCAAATATAGCTACATGGTCAACGTATTTTAAAATTTTGTATCTCTAATAGTCGTAGAAATAAAATACAAAGTGCTTTCAAGAGTGCTTTCAAAGTGCTTTCATTCAAAATTTCATTTTGAAAAAAAGCTAAAAACAATTAAAAACCCCCCCGTGGCAAATATAGCTACATGGTCAACGTATTTTAAAATTTTGTATCTCTAATAGTCGTAGAAATAAAATACAAAGTGCTTTCAAGAGTGCTTTCATTCAAAATTTCATTTTGAAAAAAAGCTAAAAACAATTAAAAACCCCCCCATGGCAAATATAGCTACATGGTCAACGTATTTTAAAATTTTGTATCTCTAATAGTCGTAGAAATAAAATACAAAGTGCTTTCAAGAGTGCTTTCAAAGTGCTTTCATTCAAAATTTCATTTTGAAAAAAAGCTAAAAACAATTAAAAACCCCCCCATGGCAAATATAGCTACATGGTCAACGTATTTTAAAATTTTGTATCTCTAATAGTCGTAGAAATAAAATACAAAGTGCTTTCAAGAGTGCTTTCAAAGTGCTTTCATTCAAAATTTCATTTTGAAAAAAAACTAAAAACAATTAAAAACCCCCCCATGGCAAATATAGCTACATGGTCAACGTATTTTAAAATTTTGTATCTCTAATAGTCGTAGAAATAAAATACAAAGTGCTTTCAAGAGTGCTTTCAAAGTGCTTTCATTCAAAATTTCATTTTGAAAAAAAGCTAAAAACAATTAAAAACCCCCCCCATGGCAAATATAGCTACATGGTCAACGTATTTTAAAATTTTGTATCTCTAATAGTCGTAGAAATAAAATACAAAGTGCTTTCAAGAGTGCTTTCAAAGTGCTTTCATTCAAAATTTCATTTTGAAAAAAAGCTAAAAACAATTAAAAACCCCCCCATGGCAAATATAGCTACATGGTCAACGTATTTTAAAATTTTGTATCTCTAATAGTCGTAGAAATAAAATACAAAGTGCTTTCAAGAGTGCTTTCAAAGTGCTTTCATTCAAAATTTCATTTTGAAAAAAAGCTAAAAACAATTAAAACCCCCCCCCATGGCAAATATAGCTACATGGTCAACGTATTTTAAAATTTTGTATCTCTAATAGTCGTAGAAATAAAATACAAAGTGCTTTCAAGAGTGCTTTCAAAGTGCTTTCATTCAAAATTTCATTTTGAAAAAAAGCTAAAAACAATTAAACCCCCCCCCCATGGCAAATATAGCTACATGGTCAACGTATTTTAAAATTTTGTATCTCTAATAGTCGTAGAAATAAAATACAAAGTGCTTTCAAGAGTGCTTTCAAAGTGCTTTCATTCAAAATTTCATTTTGAAAAAAAGCTAAAAACAATTAAAAAAACCCCCATGGCAAATATAGCTACATGGTCAACGTATTTTAAAATTTTGTATCTCTAATAGTCGTAGAAATAAAATACAAAGTGCTTTCATTCAAAATTTCATTTTGAAAAAAAGCTAAAAACAATTAAAAACCCCCCATGGCAAATATAGCTACATGGTCAACGTATTTTAAAATTTTGTATCTCTAATAGTCGTAGAAATAAAATACAAAGTGCTTTCAAGAGTGCTTTCAAAGTGCTTTCATTCAAAATTTCATTTTGAAAAAAAGTTAAAACAATTAAAAACCCCCCCATGGCAAATATAGCTACATGGTCAACGTATTTTAAAATTTTGTATCTCTAATAGTCGTAGAAATAAAATACAAAGTGCTTTCAAGAGTGCTTTCAAAGTGCTTTCATTCAAAATTTCATTTTGAAAAAAAGCTAAAAACAATTAAAAACCCCCCCATGGCAAATATAGCTACATGGTCAACGTATTTTAAAATTTTGTATCTCTAATAGTCGTAGAAATAAAATACAAAGTGCTTTCAAGAGTGCTTTCAAAGTGCTTTCATTCAAAATTTCATTTTGAAAAAAAGCTAAAAACAATTAAAAACCCCCCCATGGCAAATATAGCTACATGGTCAACGTATTTTAAAATTTTGTATCTCTAATAGTCGTAGAAATAAAATACAAAGTGCTTTCAAGAGTGCTTTCAAAGTGCTTTCATTCAAAATTTCATTTTGAAAAAAAGCTAAAAACAATTAAAAACCCCCCCATGGCAAATATAGCTACATGGTCAACGTATTTTAAAATTTTGTATCTCTAATAGTCGTAGAAATAAAATACAAAGTGCTTTCAAGAGTGCTTTCAAAGTGCTTTCATTCAAAATTTCATTTTGAAAAAAAGCTAAAAACAATTAAAAACCCCCCCATGGCAAATATAGCTACATGGTCAACGTATTTTAAAATTTTGTATCTCTAATAGTCGTAGAAATAAAATACAAAGTGCTTTCAAGAGTGCTTTCAAAGTGCTTTCATTCAAAATTTCATTTTGAAAAAAAGCTAAAAACAATTAAAAACCCCCCCATGGCAAATATAGCTACATGGTCAACGTATTTTAAAATTTTGTATCTCTAATAGTCGTAGAAATAAAATACAAAGTGCTTTCAAGAGTGCTTTCAAAGTGCTTTCATTCAAAATTTCATTTTGAAAAAAAGCTAAAAACAATTAAAAACCCCCCCATGGCAAATATAGCTACATGGTCAACGTATTTTAAAATTTTGTATCTCTAATAGTCGTAGAAATAAAATACAAAGTGCTTTCAAGAGTGCTTTCAAAGTGCTTTCATTCAAAATTTCATTTTGAAAAAAAGCTAAAAACAATTAAAAACCCCCCCCCATGGCAAATATAGCTACATGGTCAACGTATTTTAAAATTTTGTATCTCTAATAGTCGTAGAAATAAAATACAAAGTGCTTTCAAGAGTGCTTTCAAAGTGCTTTCATTCAAAATTTCATTTTGAAAAAAAGCTAAAAACAATTAAAAACCCCCCATGGCAAATATAGCTACATGGTCAACGTATTTTAAAATTTTGTATCTCTAATAGTCGTAGAAATAAAATACAAAGTGCTTTCATTCAAAATTTCATTTTGAAAAAAAGCTAAAAACAATTAAAAACCCCCCCATGGCAAATATAGCTACATGGTCAACGTATTTTAAAATTTTGTATCTCTAATAGTCGTAGAAATAAAATACAAAGTGCTTTCAAGAGTGCTTTCAAAGTGCTTTCATTCAAAATTTCATTTTGAAAAAAAGCTAAAAACAATTAAAAACCCCCCCATGGCAAATATAGCTACATGGTCAACGTATTTTAAAATTTTGTATCTCTAATAGTCGTAGAAATAAAATACAAAGTGCTTTCAAGAGTGCTTTCAAAGTGCTTTCATTCAAAATTTCATTTTGAAAAAAAGCTAAAAACAATTAAAAACCCCCCCATGGCAAATATAGCTACATGGTCAACGTATTTTAAAATTTTGTATCTCTAATAGTCGTAGAAATAAAATACAAAGTGCTTTCAAGAGTGCTTTCAAAGTGCTTTCATTCAAAATTTCATTTTGAAAAAAAGCTAAAAACAATTAAAAACCCCCCCATGGCAAATATAGCTACATGGTCAACGTATTTTAAAATTTTGTATCTCTAATAGTCGTAGAAATAAAATACAAAGTGCTTTCAAGAGTGCTTTCAAAGTGCTTTCATTCAAAATTTCATTTTGAAAAAAAGCTAAAAACAATTAAAAACCCCCCATGGCAAATATAGCTACATGGTCAACGTATTTTAAAATTTTGTATCTCTAATAGTCGTAGAAATAAAATACAAAGTGCTTTCAAGAGTGCTTTCAAAGTGCTTTCATTCAAAATTTCATTTTGAAAAAAAGCTAAAAACAATTAAAAACCCCCCCATGGCAAATATAGCTACATGGTCAACGTATTTTAAAATTTTGTATCTCTAATAGTCGTAGAAATAAAATACAAAGTGCTTTCAAGAGTGCTTTCAAAGTGCTTTCATTCAAAATTTCATTTTGAAAAAAAGCTAAAAACAATTAAAAACCCCCCCATGGCAAATATAGCTACATGGTCAACGTATTTTAAAATTTTGTATCTCTAATAGTCGTAGAAATAAAATACAAAGTGCTTTCAAGAGTGCTTTCAAAGTGCTTTCATTCAAAATTTCATTTTGAAAAAAAGCTAAAAACAATTAAAAACCCCCCCATGGCAAATATAGCTACATGGTCAACGTATTTTAAAATTTTGTATCTCTAATAGTCGTAGAAATAAAATACAAAGTGCTTTCAAGAGTGCTTTCAAAGTGCTTTCATTCAAAATTTCATTTTGAAAAAAAAGCTAAAAACAATTAAAAACCCCCCCATGGCAAATATAGCTACATGGTCAACGTATTTTAAAATTTTGTATCTCTAATAGTCGTAGAAATAAAATACAAAGTGCTTTCAAGAGTGCTTTCAAAGTGCTTTCATTCAAAATTTCATTTTGAAAAAAAGCTAAAAACAATTAAAAACCCCCCCATGGCAAATATAGCTACATGGTCAACGTATTTTAAAATTTTGTATCTCTAATAGTCGTAGAAATAAAATACAAAGTGCTTTCAAGAGTGCTTTCAAAGTGCTTTCATTCAAAATTTCATTTTGAAAAAAAAGCTAAAAACAATTAAAAACCCCCCCATGGCAAATATAGCTACATGGTCAACGTATTTTAAAATTTTGTATCTCTAATAGTCGTAGAAATAAAATACAAAGTGCTTTCAAAGTGCTTTCATTCAAAATTTCATTTTGAAAAAAAGCTAAAAACAATTAAAAACCCCCCCATGGCAAATATAGCTACATGGTCAACGTATTTTAAAATTTTGTATCTCTAATAGTCGTAGAAATAAAATACAAAGTGCTTTCAAGAGTGCTTTCAAAGTGCTTTCATTCAAAATTTCATTTTGAAAAAAAGCTAAAAACAATTAAAAACCCCCCCATGGCAAATATAGCTACATGGTCAACGTATTTTAAAATTTTGTATCTCTAATAGTCGTAGAAATAAAATACAAAGTGCTTTCAAAGTGCTTTCATTCAAAATTTCATTTTGAAAAAAAAGCTAAAAACAATTAAAAACCCCCCCATGGCAAATATAGCTACATGGTCAACGTATTTTAAAATTTTGTATCTCTAATAGTCGTAGAAATAAAATACAAAGTGCTTTCAAGAGTGCTTTCAAAGTGCTTTCATTCAAAATTTCATTTTGAAAAAAAGCTAAAAACAATTAAAAACCCCCCCATGGCAAATATAGCTACATGGTCAACGTATTTTAAAATTTTGTATCTCTAATAGTCGTAGAAATAAAATACAAAGTGCTTTCAAGAGTGCTTTCAAAGTGCTTTCATTCAAAATTTCATTTTGAAAAAAAGCTAAAAACAATTAAAAACCCCCCCATGGCAAATATAGCTACATGGTCAACGTATTTTAAAATTTTGTATCTCTAATAGTCGTAGAAATAAAATACAAAGTGCTTTCAAGAGTGCTTTCAAAGTGCTTTCATTCAAAATTTCATTTTGAAAAAAAGCTAAAAACAATTAAAAACCCCCCCATGGCAAATATAGCTACATGGTCAACGTATTTTAAAATTTTGTATCTCTAATAGTCGTAGAAATAAAATACAAAGTGCTTTCAAGAGTGCTTTCAAAGTGCTTTCATTCAAAATTTCATTTTGAAAAAAAGCTAAAAACAATTAAAACCCCCCCCATGGCAAATATAGCTACATGGTCAACGTATTTTAAAATTTTGTATCTCTAATAGTCGTAGAAATAAAATACAAAGTGCTTTCAAGAGTGCTTTCAAAGTGCTTTCATTCAAAATTTCATTTTGAAAAAAAGCTAAAAACAATTAAAAACCCCCCCATGGCAAATATAGCTACATGGTCAACGTATTTTAAAATTTTGTATCTCTAATAGTCGTAGAAATAAAATACAAAGTGCTTTCAAGAGTGCTTTCAAAGTGCTTTCATTCAAAATTTCATTTTGAAAAAAAGCTAAAAACAATTAAAAACCCCCCCATGGCAAATATAGCTACATGGTCAACGTATTTTAAAATTTTGTATCTCTAATAGTCGTAGAAATAAAATACAAAGTGCTTTCAAGAGTGCTTTCAAAGTGCTTTCATTCAAAATTTCATTTTGAAAAAAAGCTAAAAACAATTAAAAACCCCCCCATGGCAAATATAGCTACATGGTCAACGTATTTTAAAATTTTGTATCTCTAATAGTCGTAGAAATAAAATACAAAGTGCTTTCAAGAGTGCTTTCAAAGTGCTTTCATTCAAAATTTCATTTTGAAAAAAAGCTAAAAACAATTAAAACCCCCCCCATGGCAAATATAGCTACATGGTCAACGTATTTTAAAATTTTGTATCTCTAATAGTCGTAGAAATAAAATACAAAGTGCTTTCAAGAGTGCTTTCAAAGTGCTTTCATTCAAAATTTCATTTTGAAAAAAAGCTAAAAACAATTAAAAACCCCCCCATGGCAAATATAGCTACATGGTCAACGTATTTTAAAATTTTGTATCTCTAATAGTCGTAGAAATAAAATACAAAGTGCTTTCAAGAGTGCTTTCAAAGTGCTTTCATTCAAAATTTCATTTTGAAAAAAAGCTAAAAACAATTAAAAACCCCCCCCATGGCAAATATAGCTACATGGTCAACGTATTTTAAAATTTTGTATCTCTAATAGTCGTAGAAATAAAATACAAAGTGCTTTCAAGAGTGCTTTCAAAGTGCTATCATTCAAAATTTCATTTTGAAAAAAAGCTAAAAACAATTAAAAACCCCCCCATGGCAAATATAGCTACATGGTCAACGTATTTTAAAATTTTGTATCTCTAATAGTCGTAGAAATAAAATACAAAGTGCTTTCAAGAGTGCTTTCAAAGTGCTTTCATTCAAAATTTCATTTTGAAAAAAAGCTAAAAACAATTAAAAACCCCCCCATGGCAAATATAGCTACATGGTCAACGTATTTTAAAATTTTGTATCTCTAATAGTCGTAGAAATAAAATACAAAGTGCTTTCAAGAGTGCTTTCAAAGTGCTTTCATTCAAAATTTCATTTTGAAAAAAAGCTAAAAACAATTAAACCCCCCCCCCCCCATGGCAAATATAGCTACATGGTCAACGTATTTTAAAATTTTGTATCTCTAATAGTCGTAGAAATAAAATACAAAGTGCTTTCAAGAGTGCTTTCAAAGTGCTTTCATTCAAAATTTCATTTTGAAAAAAAGCTAAAAACAATTAAAAACCCCCCCATGGCAAATATAGCTACATGGTCAACGTATTTTAAAATTTTGTATCTCTAATAGTCGTAGAAATAAAATACAAAGTGCTTTCATTCAAAATTTCATTTTGAAAAAAAGCTAAAAACAATTAAAAACCCCCCCATGGCAAATATAGCTACATGGTCAACGTATTTTAAAATTTTGTATCTCTAATAGTCGTAGAAATAAAATACAAAGTGCTTTCAAGAGTGCTTTCAAAGTGCTTTCATTCAAAATTTCATTTTGAAAAAAAGCTAAAAACAATTAAAAACCCCCCCATGGCAAATATAGCTACATGGTCAACGTATTTTAAAATTTTGTATCTCTAATAGTCGTAGAAATAAAATACAAAGTGCTTTCAAGAGTGCTTTCAAAGTGCTTTCATTCAAAATTTCATTTTGAAAAAAAGCTAAAAACAATTAAAAACCCCCCCATGGCAAATATAGCTACATGGTCAACGTATTTTAAAATTTTGTATCTCTAATAGTCGTAGAAATAAAATACAAAGTGCTTTCAAGAGTGCTTTCAAAGTGCTTTCATTCAAAATTTCATTTTGAAAAAAAGCTAAAAACAATTAAAAACCCCCCCATGGCAAATATAGCTACATGGTCAACGTATTTTAAAATTTTGTATCTCTAATAGTCGTAGAAATAAAATACAAAGTGCTTTCAAGAGTGCTTTCAAAGTGCTTTCATTCAAAATTTCATTTTGAAAAAAAGCTAAAAACAATTAAAAACCCCCCCATGGCAAATATAGCTACATGGTCAACGTATTTTAAAATTTTGTATCTCTAATAGTCGTAGAAATAAAATACAAAGTGCTTTCAAGAGTGCTTTCAAAGTGCTTTCATTCAAAATTTCATTTTGAAAAAAAGCTAAAAACAATTAAAAACCCCCCCATGGCAAATATAGCTACATGGTCAACGTATTTTAAAATTTTGTATCTCTAATAGTCGTAGAAATAAAATACAAAGTGCTTTCAAGAGTGCTTTCAAAGTGCTTTCATTCAAAATTTCATTTTGAAAAAAAAGCTAAAAACAATTAAAAACCCCCCCATGGCAAATATAGCTACATGGTCAACGTATTTTAAAATTTTGTATCTCTAATAGTCGTAGAAATAAAATACAAAGTGCTTTCAAGAGTGCTTTCAAAGTGCTTTCATTCAAAATTTCATTTTGAAAAAAAGCTAAAAACAATTAAAAACCCCCCCATGGCAAATATAGCTACATGGTCAACGTATTTTAAAATTTTGTATCTCTAATAGTCGTAGAAATAAAATACAAAGTGCTTTCAAGAGTGCTTTCAAAGTGCTTTCATTCAAAATTTCATTTTGAAAAAAAAGCTAAAAACAATTAAAAACCCCCCCATGGCAAATATAGCTACATGGTCAACGTATTTTAAAATTTTGTATCTCTAATAGTCGTAGAAATAAAATACAAAGTGCTTTCAAAGTGCTTTCATTCAAAATTTCATTTTGAAAAAAAGCTAAAAACAATTAAAAACCCCCCCATGGCAAATATAGCTACATGGTCAACGTATTTTAAAATTTTGTATCTCTAATAGTCGTAGAAATAAAATACAAAGTGCTTTCAAGAGTGCTTTCAAAGTGCTTTCATTCAAAATTTCATTTTGAAAAAAAGCTAAAAACAATTAAAAACCCCCCCATGGCAAATATAGCTACATGGTCAACGTATTTTAAAATTTTGTATCTCTAATAGTCGTAGAAATAAAATACAAAGTGCTTTCAAAGTGCTTTCATTCAAAATTTCATTTTGAAAAAAAAGCTAAAAACAATTAAAAACCCCCCCATGGCAAATATAGCTACATGGTCAACGTATTTTAAAATTTTGTATCTCTAATAGTCGTAGAAATAAAATACAAAGTGCTTTCAAGAGTGCTTTCAAAGTGCTTTCATTCAAAATTTCATTTTGAAAAAAAGCTAAAAACAATTAAAAACCCCCCCATGGCAAATATAGCTACATGGTCAACGTATTTTAAAATTTTGTATCTCTAATAGTCGTAGAAATAAAATACAAAGTGCTTTCAAGAGTGCTTTCAAAGTGCTTTCATTCAAAATTTCATTTTGAAAAAAAGCTAAAAACAATTAAAAACCCCCCCATGGCAAATATAGCTACATGGTCAACGTATTTTAAAATTTTGTATCTCTAATAGTCGTAGAAATAAAATACAAAGTGCTTTCAAGAGTGCTTTCAAAGTGCTTTCATTCAAAATTTCATTTTGAAAAAAAGCTAAAAACAATTAAAAACCCCCCCATGGCAAATATAGCTACATGGTCAACGTATTTTAAAATTTTGTATCTCTAATAGTCGTAGAAATAAAATACAAAGTGCTTTCAAGAGTGCTTTCAAAGTGCTTTCATTCAAAATTTCATTTTGAAAAAAAGTTAAAAACAATTAAAAACCCCCCCATGGCAAATATAGCTACATGGTCAACGTATTTTAAAATTTTGTATCTCTAATAGTCGTAGAAATAAAATACAAAGTGCTTTCAAGAGGTTGATTAACAGGAGAAACACAACGGTCTATTGACGACAGTCAGGGATCCATCTCAAAGGGCCAAGGACGTCATTTTGGACCAAGGTCAGATGGCCATACCTAAGATGGCAACTTCCAAACTTCCACACCACTCAAACTTGAGGACATTTGTGACACCAATAGATTTAACGTGCTCCTTTGAACACGATGGTCTTTGGTTGAATTCAAACCATTCGGCTTCTACTCATCCAACCAGGCTATCGTCATTTGATAAGCTAAAAAATTGTAATATCAAATGGCGTTTCAAAGGCACATTAAAAGGAAATGAATAATTGATTTATACTAATCACAATTCAATCTCTCCTGGGAAACGGAGTGGATAATAGCATTTATTTCCACACGATTTGTAATATAGAAAAAGGAAAGTTCATTGGAGTCACGTTTTCGAAAGAATATGGCAACCGCCATGCTTTTAATTTTGTGTAAACAGCTATTCATGTTTTCAAAGTCGGAAAATCTATTAAAAAATTGCTCTGACAGTGATTTTTGTTCTTCAGCATATTGAGTGTAATCAGTATTTTTCGTGACTAAATAATGTTGAAAAATGATAGCCCAGATCTCATTTGTGTTTCCCACAAGTAAATTTTGTTTTGGAACGCTTTCAGATGGCTGTACAATTCGTTTACCAACTGACCTTGTTTTCGAAACTTCAAATTCAACTCGTTTAAGTGACCCTTGATGTCAACTAGAAAGGCTGAATCACATAAGGACCTAACTTGAGGCAGTGATTTTTCGTTGATTTTCATAAAATCAGCTATTTCCTGTCTAAGATCGTAAAATCTTTTTAGCATTTTGCCTTTGCTTAACCACCTTACTTTGCAAAATCAATAACGAAATTTATAATTATTATTCCCGATTATCCGTGTAATTGAGTGGCATGATGTTGCGCCTATAACTTGTTTGGTGACTTTGAAACCTCGTTTTGATTTAATTTATTTCAAGAAGACAGGCTCAGCCATCTCATATATCCAATACTAATTTTATTAGTAATAATAACTAATAAAATTACTACCTTATAAAATTATAACTATATAAGGTAGTATTGGAAATGCCTACTTTTACATTTTTATATTCAAGTGTGCCGCAAATAATTCAAGATATTTTGCCGTAGATTTAGTGTGCCGTCAACTAAAAAGGGTTGAGAAACACTGACCCACGTAGTTCAGGCTTTTGACCCCACTCTCTTGTTGGCGAGTACAGAGAATATTTACTTTTTTCTCGATTTTAAAATGTTTCGGCCGGATTAAAAGCCTGGGCGGGCCGGGGTTGTCCATATATGATCCAGTAGGATGTAAATTAAAAATTAGCAATATCATCTCCTAGTGGTTTCGACGAAATAGTTCGTGCATAAATAGGACCAATTTTGCTAATGTTAATTAACTAACGCCGTACTAGAGCAACACAACGGTTTATGAACGACGGTCCGGGATCAATCCCTACAGGGAAAGGGCCGAAGACAGCACCACGCTGTTTTGAACCACAGTCAGATGACGAGACAATACCTGAGCTGGCACCCCACACTCCCACACAAACGAAACGTGAGGACTTTCGGAAACGACAGACTTAAGGGGTCTGAGTACACTTAAAATTGTTGAAATCTTTTGAGCTCATTTTTAAGTAATCAACGAACAATTATTTAATTTTATATTGATTAGATTTTAGGCACACATATAATCAAGAAGATTCATAGACAACTTTAAAAAAGTAATAAATAAAATATTTCTACTAATCGAGGAGGGTGGGTCAAGAAATATAAGCCTTGCGCCTATACGAATATTGCTACCATGCTGTGTGCAGCATAACTAAAGGTCAAATGAACCTATAACCTTCATTTAACATTTTTCATAATCTATACAATTGTAGGTTTTCAATATACTATTATTTTGAAAAAATCTTAAATATTATTTGTTTTACAAGTTAAACAAAATATTTGCCGAGAGAAATGATATTTTTTTTGATGTTCTCAGACTCTTAATTTTCTTATAAATTTTAAAAACTTTTTTATTATCTAAAATTGTTATGTAAATATTAAATCATTGTTCGTTGATTACTTGGAAATGAGCTCAAAAGCGTTGATTTCGACTATTTTAAGGGTTCTCAGACCTCTTAAGATGCACCAGTCTCCTCTACACCATACGTATACAAATATCCACGCACTGATCCGAACCAAGAACCTTCCGATCTAGAGAACCTCCCACTTTAACCACCAGTTGATGGAAGGAATATATCGCTTCATTCGGGACAACCACCAGAAGGGTTGAGGCACCTTTCGCTGGAGGTCCCCCTCGACTCGTAAGGCCCCCTGAGGTGAGCCGGTGTGTAGCAACTCGCCCTTCAAGGTCCACCCTGAGACAATGGCTCATAAACAACTCTTTCCGGTGTCGTAAATCGAGGACTCAGGAAGCGGCGTTGCGAAATCCCTTCCGCGATAAGGGCCGCCTTTATCGGGAGGAATTTATACAATCCCTCGGCAAACACCCGCAGGCGCCTGCGGTCTCGCGAACGAAGGGAAGTGAGAAGATTGCAGGGAAACCACCCGAATGGAAAACTCTTTCGCCTTTATTTTTCGGGGGCAGGTGAAAGTTCAATCTGTCGTAGCCAGAATTCTCTCCACGTTGGCACGGTGTGGAAGTTCGGAGGGTGGGATACCAGCTCAGATGTTTGCCTCATCATCTGACAGCGGTTCGGAATGAAAAAGGGGTTGTCCTCGGATATTTCCGTTCGGGATGGTAATTGGTAATGTTTAATTAATGTTGTACTAGAGCAACACACAACGGCCTTTTGACAACGGTTCGGGATTAATACCCTAAGGGAAAGATCAGAGGACGACACCACGTCATTTTGAACCATGGTCAGATAACGAGGCAACACCTGAGCTGGCACCCCACTCTCCAAATTTCTACACCCATTCAACGTGAGAACTTTCAGCCACGACATATTTAAGGTGCACCAGCCGCCTCTACGCCATACGCTAATAAAAATCCGTACACTGACCCAGATTCGAACCAGGAATCATCCGATGTAAAGGCGAACACCTTAACGGATTAGTAACTGGAGAGTTCGAGTCCATCCAAAGATCGTCGCGTCATCGGGGGTTGGTGCACGTTAAATCTGTCGTGGGCTTAAGTGTCCTCACGTTGTCGTGACGTGAAAGTTTGTAGTCTGGTGCCAGTTCAGGTGTTAACTCGTCATCTACTCACGGTTCAAAATAAGAGGCTTTGTCCTCGGATCTTTCCCTCTCAGGGAGTGATCCCGGACCGTCGCCAACAGCCCTTTGTGGTGCTCCAGTGTGACATACCACATCGAATTTAGATATAATTATCATGTTTTTTTAAGGGATACATCCCAAAATTTAACGTGTTCATAAGCCCGTTGTGTTGTTCAAGTACGATGTTAAATTAAAAATTACTAATTAATTACTAACGTATTCAGAAAGAAAATGTTTGACGGAAATTATTTTTAGTACTATTCTTCATGGTTTGACCATGATTCGAGTTCCTAGAGAGAATAGATTTTTTGTGACGCATTTTTTTTTTCAAAAAAAAAAATCTAAGAAATAAGCCTTTTTCAGGGATATTAACATTTAAAAAATCGCTTAAGAATTCATTTTTCAACGAAAAATCTAAGAACAATTTTGAAGCCTGGGGTAAATTCTAAAAAAAATAAATGCAATCGAACCAAAGACACTCGTGTGCAAAGGAGGCTGGTGTACGTTGAATCTGTCGTATCCTCAAATGTCCTCACGTTGGCATGATGTGGAAAAATAAAGAGTGGTGTGACCTCGTCATCTGACCGCGGTTTCGAATGACGGTTTGTTGTCTTCCGATCTTTGGGTTTGATCCTGCACAGAGACTAATGTGTTGTTCCAGAGTTAATAATTTAAATATTTAATCACAGTATTGAGTGATGACATCTCGACGAAACGACGAGGTTTGGTTCTCGGAGAGTTATAAAACATGAATAGAAAAAGATGTAAAATCACAATATAGCAATCCATTCATTTTTAATTGAATTCAGTTATGCTTTACCTGCTGTTCACAAAAATACCTAACATTGCATAATCTTTTTCGTTCAAAGTCAAAGGATGGTAGAAGGATTTAAATAAAAAATATAATAAAAAAATGTTTACGTACGACGGTCAGTTCGTATAATGCCAACCTTGTGGCAAAACTATAACAAGTGAGAGGAAATCTCAACTAGAACAACATACTAAAACTGGCAAGTTATTTCTATTCATTATAGAAGTGAATTATCGAAGTAAATTGAGAATTTCAATCACATGTATATGCAAATATGTGCAGGTGCTAGTAAACTTGATGCTAATAAACTGGCCTCCCATTTCTTTTGGCTTCTAAAATCCTCGATAAACTAATCACGACACAATATGCCATTTTATTAATTCTGGCCTTATAATCTTTCCCAATGATAGCGAAATAGAAAATCGAGTTTTATTACTTTTGACAGATGCGGCTTCGTATATGATTAAGGCTGGAAAATTGTTACAAACGTTTTATAAAAACCTAGTCCACGTCACATGTTAAGTGCTTGCCCATGCACTCAGTGGCGTAGCAAGGTCAGGTTATACCCGGTGCGGAAAATTTTTTTGTCACCCCCATTGAAATTATTAAAAGAAAAAATAAGATACAATTACAAATGTTATTTCCTGGTTTATTTACTTAGCATTGAGAAATAAGCCCTTAACGTCGTATTTTCCTCTGTTCTCGGCAAATTTTGAAATCACATCCTCAAAATCAATTCCTTTTGCTTCTTTTTTTTCAATTGACAAGATAGCTAATGCAGAGAGCCGAGCTTGACTCATAGGTAACTCTTGATTCATCTTAGTTTTGAAAAACTCCTCTCACATGATGCTACTGGAACACATAACATTAACAAGATTCTTAAGGCTAAAGTTAGATTTGGCAATTAATTAACTTCATTCTAAAGCAAAACAATGAGCTATTGACGACGGTCAGGGATCAATTTCCTAAGGGAAATCCAAGGACAACACCAAGTAATTTTGAACCACGGTCAGATGACGAAAACTTAGATTTGGTACAGAATCTAAAAGTTCATATTCAACAACAAACTCTAAAAATCTTAACGAAGACCATTCCAGAGAATCTTCTTTTGAAACTTTGCCAACTTGTAGATGTCTTCTTAGTCGTAGAATCTCTGTAAGGATTTCATCTTCAGAATCCTCCCTGATGACGCCCTGATCCACCAACATTTCTTCATTTTTTTTTATCATTTTTTAAGACTTTTATTGGAAATTCTTGTGTTCTTGAAATTATATATATATATATCAAACGATATCCATCACCAAAATTTCACCCCTCTTTTGTTAGCAATATATATATCATACCCTCACGAAATTTCACACTAAAAATCTTAAAAGACCAAATTCTATTTTCTTTTAAATATAAATTTTAAATAGTAACATACAAACAATACGGCGAATCTTTAAAAAGGGCGGGTGGACAAATCATCATCCCGCATCTGCAATAAATTTCTCTCGGTCCGGCCCTGTTGACACCCCTGGTACATACTGAAGAGAACCCTAGTACTTCCCTCATTCATACACTATGCACTGTCGAATTCAGCCAAGTTTCGTTGCGTTTGTTGATTGAATTTATGTTTTAATACGCATTATGTTGACTTATTGAAGTTAATTGTCAGATGAAGTTATTAAACTCGTTTAAAGTATAATATATTTTTTAAAAGAGTCATGAGCCACTCCTCTTTTTTAATTTAAAAAAAAAAAACAAATTTTTGCCATTTTGACACTTGGGGCAGCTTGCTCCCATAGCAACCCCCCTTCCTACTCCACTGTATGCACTTAACCTTATTGCTGAAAAAGTTAAAGTTTCCCTTCCGGAATTAAATTCCTTTATTGGACAAGGAAAAAAATCTTTTTAAAAGCACCCTCCCGTGTAGTAGGAATTAATGAATGTTTCGTTACCTCAGACGCCTGTGCTCACAAGATGGGGCACATGGCTGTCTGCTGCTTTGTTCTACGACTGGGAATTGGAACCAATATTCGGAAGTGATTCGAAAATTAAAAAAAATAATAATAATGATGATTCCGCACAAAGTTTAGATAAAGTAGCTATATTAATAGAAAACGTAAACCTCGTTAAATCATTGACATTTGTAAAAACGCATTGCATCTTTTTAGTAGATTCGATCCAAAAACTTGAAAAAGGATTAACATTAAATGAAAGCCTTTCAATCCTTGAAGATGCGGTAATGAAAATCAATTCGATTCAAGGCAAAACTGGTAACATACTTAAAGAAAAGATAGATGATGTGTCAAAAAAAAAATGATCGGGTTGACAAAATTGATAACTATTAATAAAATCCTTCAAGGCGAGGAAGGGACCGAACTAAATAAAAATAAGACGTAGGACCCTAAAATTTTAAGCTCCTTGATATTCGCCCCATTAACGTCTGTGGATTTGGAACGCTCTTTTTCATCGTATAAAAGAATTTTAAGAGACCGTGAACATAATTTTTACGGAAAATAATAGAGAAAAATACTTGTTTATTAACTTAAATTATTCGCAAGTACAATAAAGTTAGAACTACTCCTATAATAACCATAGTATTTTTAAATATTTTTTTTGCATAATTTTTTTAAATGTCGATATAATTTGTGTGTATATATTATTTCTTTGATTTTAATGACTTTTTTAATCCATTAGTAGTTATTTGTATTTTGTCCATTGTATTAATAAAACTGTAATGAGAATTCTGTGCAATGTAAAAACAATAAATGTGCATCTGTATTTGAAACTTGATGTCTATAGTTGACTTTATCATTTTGTTCCTTTCCTTTAGTACTCCTTCTAATAGTCTTTTTCATCTTCAATTTTAATTTGTAGTGCTTAAAAATGCATATTTTGGCATGTTTTACTGCATATTTCGTCATTTTTTACTGCATTTTTTACTTGCATATTTTAGCCTTTTTAACTGCATATTTTATGGCATATTTTGGCAGTTTTTACTGCATAAAAATTTGGTCTCTAGTTATAACATTTAAAGTGAGGAAATAATGTAAAAATATTAATTTAGAGCAAAAGCAGTTTGAAGTATATCGTTTGCTCTATTTTGCTTTTACTGTTTGTGTAAACAATTTTGTTTTTCACTTCGTTTTAAAAATGTTCACACTATTTCCAAAAGAGAAACCATTTAAAAGTATGAGAAAACTTTTCTAAAATTATATTTGCAAAAAAAAAAAAAATAGTTTAAAATTAAAATTGTGAAGGTTTTTGGTCTTTTAATTGCCATTTCCGGTGGTTTTCAAACTTACTTCTGGTTTTTCCGCCTTGAAAAAAATCGTATTATCTCTTCAGCTAATTAACTTGGAGAAAAAAATCAAATATACTTTGGAAAGTCAAATAAATACTCTATCAAATAAGATAAAAAACTGCTTTTGGAATATTTGGCCAAAAATGACATTTTTAACGTGTTCGGATACCTTAAATAAGTCTAAATAAAAAATTTCATAACTTTACTATCAATATATCCTACGATACCCAATGTTAAAGTTAGTTTCAATTTTAGAGATCATCTCCGCGTAGAAAGACGCTATTCGTAGATCGAGATTAATTGTAGTCATGGTGACCCGAATTTCAAATTTGAATACTATTTCAATCTTATTTTTCAGCAATCCAAGAATTATTATCTTTATGATGCAAGTGGAAACTATTTGAGGATTACACAATTTTATATTTACTATGGCCAGTGCAAACAATCTGAGAACCATTATCCGAGGTTTCTCAAATGATTAAAAAAACATTTGGTTTCTACCTAAAAACGCAATAATTTGGAAAATTTAATGTAGCTCAATATCTAACTATCAGAAAAGGGTTAATTTTAGAATAATTTGAAGTCCTTAATCGATTACTATGAAAATGTAATGAGGTTCCAATTCATTATTTTTCATACATTAATTTAATAATTATTATTATAAAATCAATTTTTTTAAATACAATACTAGGGGATTGTGTTTGGGTAGTTCAACAGTGACATGACACAAAATATCAGCACTGCAGAAATATTATTTAGGAAGATATCCATAAAAGTCTAAGAAACTGATTTATCATTAGGTAAGGTAATTTTAATTAACGTCGTACTAGAGCAACACAACGGGCTATTGACGAAGGACTGGGATAAATCCCCTAAGGGAAAGATAAGAGGACGACACCACGTCATTTTGAACCACAGTCCGATGATGAGGCAACACCTGAGCTGGCACCCCACTCTCCAAACTTCCACATCAACCCAATTGAGGACTTTCGGCCACGACAGATTTAAGGTGCATCAGCCGCCTCTACACCCTACGCTTACAAACATCCATGCACTGACCCGGAACTTTCCGATCTAGAGGCTGACACCTTATCCGGTTGGACGAATAAGGGAATAGTAACCAGGGGGCTGAGAATTCGAATCGACCCATAGACCGTCGTGTAGAATGGGTCTGGTGCACGTTGAATCTGTCGTGGTGTACAATGTCCTCACGTTGGCGTGGAAGTTTTGGAGAGTGGTATGACAGCTCAAGTGTGACCTCGTTATCTGATCGTATTTTAAACTGACGTGGTGTTTCGTCGTATCATTCGCCTAGTGATTAATCCCGGAGTGTCACCACCGGTGTGGGGGTTAAGATGTTAGTCTCTAGATCGGAAGGTTCCCGGTTCGAATCCGGGTCAGTGCATGGATGTTTGTAAGCGTAGGGTGTAGAGGCGACAGATGTACCTCAAATCGGTCGTGGTCGAAAGTCCTCGTATTGGGTGGGTATGGAAGTTTGGAGAGTGGGGTGCCAGCTCAGGTGTTGCCCCGTCATCTGAACGTGGTTCAAAATTACAAGGTTAGGGGATAGATCTAGGACCGTCGTCAATAGCCCGTTGCATTGCTCTAGTACGACGTTAATTCAAATTACGAATTACCCTGACTGGCGCCATCACCCTATTGCATTGCTGCAGTGCAATGCTAATTAAATGCCTAATCCGGATCGTCACCCATAGCCCGTTGCGTTGCTTCAGTGCGACGATAAGCCGGCTCCCAACCCCTTCGACGCACGTGCAACTTTATCGCGCATGAACTCTAAGTCGACGATGATTTTTTACACGGTAAATCGTTTTAGATAAGGTAAATAAGTAAAACCCTTACCTCGCAACACAGCAGATATATTGTCTGTCAGATAGGGCAGATGATATACCTGTTGATTGTGTTGCATTTATGAGACCAGAGCAGAGTTCATGTCTGAAATACACCTCCATTAAAACTTTCCTTGGGGCACGTGGGTATCATTTGTCCAAAACCCTCATCACAGCTTTTAAACAATGCAGAAGGGATTGCGTTATCTCTAATTTCAATTACCGAAGCTCGTTTAAGTCTACACGGTATCCTTTTTCAAACAAAATTTTTAGACAGTAATATTATATATATATTTATTTATTTAAAAGCCATTAAAAATATTTAATGACTTTTTCAGATTATTAAATTGATTCCAATAAAAATGTCAGTTTGGCAAGGACCATTATTTAAATTTTTTTTAAACCTATAAAATATTCCATTTTTATTATTTTTTAGTTATTGCAAGTGATTTATATTTCTTGGATAATTTAGAATAAAAGTTAGTATGGAACTGACCATCAGTCTCATAGTTGAATTTTAATAGTTATTTTTAGTGGGTAAACCTGAAATAAACATGAAAATTCTAAAAATATTAACTTTGACATTTTTTTAAAAACATTACTAGAACTCTCAGACCTAAATCCATACTAACTTTTATAGCACATATATATAAAAGTTTCTACAAAAAATTTCAATACCATATCTTGTACAGAAAAAAACCCTTTAGGGAATTGGAAATACTTGCATCCACAAAAATCAAAGTCTGAGAAAAATGCATTTAAAGTTTTTGAAATTATAAAACAAAAACTAATAATGCTTGTTGAGCTCTAATTTTTTAATGTTATTTACCAACTTATAAAATGCATTAAAACACTAATTTAACTCAATGTGATTGAACATATTTTTGTTAATTCAAAATATGATATTTTCATATGATGAATAACATTTGTTACGGCACAGCGACTAATTATTTATCTTAATACTAACTCAATATTTCCATAAAAGTGTGTAACACAATACACTTACACAAAATAATAATACAAATTGAACTTAGAAATAACCACCTTCGTATAAAACTCCTTTTAATTTCCTTTCAGTTTTAAATCGGCGCAATTTTGCCAGTTTAATTTTTTGTTACGCGACTTTATACTTCACTCATTTCATTTCGGAAATATGTTCTCCTATAATCAGTGAAATTAGCCAAGTTCTTCGATGTTGCACTAATTGGAAGAAAATGTATGTTCTGGAATGATTTTAGTGTTTGCAACGTTCCAACGCTGTACTAGGAAACTGCATTTGACACCGCAATCAATACTCCATACCTAGATGCCTTTTTTTCTTTGTAGCATTTGTTCCAAACCATCGAATGCAAAGCTTCATTGGAATTTCGGGTCAAACCTCTAACACATCTGTTCAATAGCTCTGTAGATGCTAGCCGTTGATAACTTGGTAAGATTTTAGAGTGTTCTTCATTGATTGGAGTTTTCACCCAATCTTTATATGAATCATGTTTCTTTCCACAAGCCAATGCTGAATGATAGAAACATCAAGAATCTTCACCGGAAGGGCACTTTTTATGTTGTGGCTTCCGGTCAATAGATATGCTATGAAACAGCGTAGCATAAATTCCTGTTTTCATAGCTTCAATGTCACCATTATTTTTTCGTAACGTATTAGCAAAAAACCTAGTTAGCTTCTTTATTGTCTCTCTTCTTTCAAGATACCGGGCTTTTTTTCCCTCCCAAAGTTACCCCTTTTATTCGCCAATCTTTCACAGACTTCCTCAAAGCTGTTCCTAACCTTTTATTGACATGGTAAATGCATTCTTTATTAATTTCAAAACCACTTTCTTTCGTTTAATTCCAAGAACGAGTTGGAATCGCCGTCGGAGAGCAAGGATGAAAATCTTAAAAACCAATGCTCTCAGATCTTTGCCACAATTTCACAGCTGCATTTACCTCCATTGAACCAGATGACATGTGTCACACTGCAAACATCTCGATAGCCTTCATACGAAAAATTGAGTTCAGCCCTGTCTTTTCCAAGCGCAAGTTTAGTTAGTTGACATTACTTCACAGTCTATCACAAAGCAAGTCGATAACGCATCCAATTCCAATGTTTGACGACAACCAACTTCCCATCGTATGACACGCCTATATCAACAATATCAGGATGGTATGTAGTATCCGATACGTTACAACTTTCGAGCGATGTATTGCCAATTGTGGTAACCTTCCCGTTTTCGCGCTTTTCTTAGTTTTAAGGCAACCTTAGATATTTTCTCCTGACGATAATAAACGGGTCTCATGATTGGTTAAGGAAGAAAATACGCTTTTCCACTTTTATTTTTAATGTAGAACGGAATTAAAATTTAGACAGTCTTTGAAATTGTTGGGTGCATATGTGAATTTTGCTCTTGATTTATAAAATCGACTTGTTTTATTAATTTTCAAAATTTTTAGGATAAGTTTGGAAAGCAGATTGTAAGTTACAATTTTTTAAATTTGTCACTTTATTTAAATTTCAATTAAAATTTCGAAAAAAAATTTGGATTAAATTTGATTTTTGAAATTGCAGGATTGGAATATAGAATTTTTTTCCCCTTTTGGTTGCTCATTTCCCCTTAGTTGATTTGATATAGCAGTGGATAGTGTTATTAAACGTTAGAAAATGTTTTTTTTTTTTTTTTTTTTTTTCTGCAAACATGTAGTAGCTTGATTGGGAAGAGGGTGAAATGTCTTTCATGTGAGAATGATATGATTTTAACATTGAGAAAGGATGCTGGTGATAGGTAGGAGTGGAAATGTAGAAAGATAGGACAAAAGTTTGGCAAAAGAAAGTATAACAGGAGTAAGAAATTGGAGGGTAAATGGGTGTTTGGAGGACTTGAACGAGGGACGGATAAATATTTTATGGTTGAGGTGAAAAATAGGAACCAGAAAGTTTTGGCTGAGGTAATTCAGAGCTGAATTTTGCAAGGAACTACAAAAATTTTTGACTGTTGGAAGTCATATACTGGTATCAATACCCGAAGGACAAAGAGTTCAAGGGTTATCGATTCGAGCATATGACTGTTAACCATAGTCAGAATTTCAAGGACCCGGCTATGAGGGTAAGTTTGATTTTTGTTTAGCTTTTGGTTATATTACAAACACTGGACTATGCTTGGGTGGGCACCCAATACGGTGACTTATACGCATGGAAGCCAACGGTGAAAGGTCCTCGCCGGCCCCGGAGGGGCGGCGAGGTAGCCGGCAGGCGGGGATCGCACGTTATAAGCTGTGACTTATCTACAAACAAATTTCTCCCTGTATACTGGTTTAAACGCATTGAAACCTTAAGCGCAATACGCTTTGACTTCTCTAAAAAACAATTTCCTCTTGTAAAGTCGTTACAATAAAAATATTTGTCTTGCTTTTCCATATATGGCTCTATAACCTGGAATATCCCCATTGAGTTGCTCACATAATGCTAATTGCTAAGAAAATTGTGAAAAAATGTTTTTTCACACTTATAGATAGCAGAAGAATTTTTAGATTTTTTTTTTCTCATCAAAAACCTTTGTGTGGATTATGATCACAGAAAAGAACTACCTTATTAAAAAAAGATTTCTTGTTTTGAATTTTCTATGCATTGCAAAGTTTCTAATTCAAAATTGATAAAAATCCGGACGTTTTAAAAAAATCGCGGTTTTTTTTTTTATTAAATTTTTTTTTTAACAATTATAAATTATATTTTTTTATTAAAATTTTTTTTTTTAAGTGACAAAACTAGGATGAAATTGATGCAAAATTGCGTACATGTTCGGAGAAAACCAGACTGAAATATTAGAAAATTTTCAAGTGAAATTTATATTGCTTTTTTCTTAATTTTTAAACAAATTATTATTATTTATGCACTGTATGCAAAGGTTCACGTTGTATATGGCGGCCATCTTGGAATTGCTTACATCGGCCGCCATCTTGATTTGGCGTAAACAATCGCTTTGGCGGCCTAACGTATCGGATGCTACCACTCCACCCAATATCACTATCGTTTCTAGAACCCTTTGACATCTTTATGAATATCAAGCAACATTTGATTTGTTGCAGAGAGATGTCTACCTAGAATTTTTGCCTTGTAGAAATTGAAAGTTTTGCTAGACATTGTTTACAAATTCATATGCATACAGAATTTCTCCAACGCTGAGAAGCCTAGTCCCAAACTCAACATCCCTTGTACGAATCGCATGTTTACATCAAAAGGTGCATTAGAAACTTTATGTTGGCTAACAACACTTGATACTTGATGTAGTTTGGAATTAACCAACTGTTTTGAGAAGCATGTTTCACTTTTTGTTTGGTCACAAGTAGCACACACAACATTCAGCTGATATGCAAATCCAATCTTTGACCAAAACAAATTTAAAAAAATGCTCTATAACAAGAACTGCATATCAAATTTGTAAACAAAATTCTTAATGTTTTCACTATCCACAATAATATAGTTTAAGGCATCAGGGAAATCTTCAATTTTATCAACAATTCCAGAATTTAAAACACTTGTATTCTGAAGTCTCAAGCTAGTATCGGCAGAAGGCTGATTTTCAGAATTATTGTTTTCACTACTCTGCCATCTCATCAAAACATTGGCTCTTAGTAATTCGAGAACGTTTCGGTCGTTGCATTTCCTCAACAGAGAAAAAATAATAAAAAAACAACAAAATATTCAACTGCAAAGCTTCTAAGTAATAAAAACTTCGTGTAAAACCAAAAATTGGTCTTGAAAAAGACCTTTTTATCAATATTATTTAGCTTGTAATGAGACTGAAAAGATAACGCAAAACACAGACACGATTTTAGAAGTGAAAGTTGAAGTTAATAACCATTTCAACTTAGGAATTGATTTTATTCAAAAATATTTTTAATTGTAAGAATGTAATTTGTAATTTCTTCGTTAACGTCGTACTAGAGTAACACAACGGGTTATTGAGAACGGTCCGGGATCAATCCTTTAAGGGAAAGATCCGAGGACAACACCTCGTAATTTTGAACCACGGTCAGATGACGAGGTAACACCTGAACTGGCTACACACTCTCCAAACTTTTACACAAACCCAACGTGAGGACTTTTGGCCACGACAAATTTAAGATGAACCAGCCGCCTCTACACCATACCCCTATCCATGCCCGGATTCGAACCAGGAACCTTCCGATCTAGAGGCCTTAACCACTATACCGGTTAATTTCAAGCCGGATTCCAGGTTCACATCAATAAGACGATATCTCAATTTACTTTTGATAAAGTTCATGCTTGAAAAAGATTGTTCGCATGAATATAGAGAGTCAATGACTGAAAAAACAGCAAATGCAAGTTTTTTTAACTGATCATTAGGGCAACTTTTTTGTTGCAGTTAAAATGGTAAAAGTTGCATTTATTTTTGATACACTAAAATCTACAATAAATTATTCTTAAAAAATGAAAAAATTCAATATATATTGACAATTTTAATGGTGTACAACAGTATTATAATACATCATTCAATGCAGAATGTTGAATGGCCAATCCTTGGCCAGTAATTTCTTTAACCTTGAAGAACTGCGCCAGCTGCAGTTACATAATGTGCTGTATCGGATAGCAGAAGCGCAAAATCCTTTCGCTTAATATTCAGAGATTTAAAAAGTCATCTACAAGGCGAACACCATTGATGATTGACACTCATCCCACAAACTCTGCAGTCGATTATGCAAGTTTCCTCAGGATTGTCAAGAGTACCAACCAATATGTTAAGGTACTTCTACTACCGATTTATTTCACTTTCGTCTGTTAGGACGAACACCTTCTTTCCATGAACTTTTTGTTTGATCCCCAATGCTTCGGCGTTCGCAAGATCAGACACACGTGATCGAAGGGTTGATTGAAAGGGAAAAAATGAAATAATTTCATTATAACTAATTTTAAGCTAAAATTTAAAAAGTTCCACTTGGTTGCATTTATGCAGAAAGTTGCATTAATGTTGCGGTTATAACTCACGTACTATACACCCCATGTAGGAGGAATTTTGGTTTTAGTACTTTACATGCAGCGTAGAACGTGTGAAAAAAAGTTGCATTTGTTGCAAAAAGTTGCCCTACTGATCATATGAGTCTGGAATACTATTTCTGGTGTTGAAAATTATCTTTCGTCTTCCTTTTCCAGATCTTTCAAAGCAGACCACTTTTTCTGTGAACTAGATCATATTTATTTTTCTCCAATTTTTCTATATCAGCATTAAAGCGTCCAACTTTAGAGCTCCATTATTCTTTGTTTTTTATCTCCAGTAATTGCATTTCAAAAGCGCCAATGTCAATATTAAAGGGAGAAAAATTCAATTCTGTTGCGTCAGCACTGAGAGGTTTTTAACAAAGGTTAAAGTCGCTATGCTATTTCTGAATTCCTGAAACCTCCTTAGAAAAGCTTCCCTCATTAAAAATTGTTTTGAAAGAGTAAATGTCAATTACCGAATGATTTTCTTGGCGATGTTTCAGCAGGCTTGGAAAATGAATTAATGTTTTTTTTCGAATGAAATGACTTCTTCCGACATTAAAACAATTCTGTTTCCCTTGTAGATTACGATTTTTTAGATAAGACGTAACGTCTACCATGAAATAAAATGTTTGGATCCACTGACTGTACGTTACTTCAAGATAGTCAACACCCTTCTCAAGGAGAAATGCTTTCATTTCAAATAATAAGGAAGCGAAACGTTTTTAAACGTATCCGCTTGAAAGCCAACGCACCTTATTATGCAGCAGAAGATCTGCGTATTCACTATTTATTTCAACTAAAAATTCTTTAAATTGGCGATGCTAAAGAGCTTTAGCTGCAATTGTGTTGACTCTCTGGATCATCAATTCCATAGCATAGAAATTTCTTTTGGAAATGTAAGCGCACAAAGTGATTCTTGATGATGATGCAATGTATCTATCATTATCAAGTATCTCGTGGTTCAATTTTTCTTCAAAATAGAAACCTTTTCTCACTCCAGTCATACTTTTTGACTCATTTGTCGAAATTGAAACAATTTTATCGATTGGAATATGCTCCTCCATGCATTCAATGACAGCATACGCAGTATCTTCGCCACGCGTTTGACATTTCAGAGGCAATGATCCTAAAAGTTCTTCTTCAGGACCCGAAAACTAAATCAATCGAAGAAAAAGTTGTGTCATTTATGTCACAAGATTCGTCAACAGCTATTGATAACGCTGAAACCCATTTAAGATTTGCTGATTGGTTCTAATCGAAGACATTTTGACTATTCTGTCTTACTGTTTTAGCAAACAGTGGCTCTTCGAATACATTTATAAAACCACTTTTAGTGTATTCACCGTTTGTGTGGATGGTTTGCCTCTCTAAGAAATCTCTTGAGAAACAATAAATCTTGCACTATTAACATTGCTGGACTCAATAATTCAATTGAGAACTTGATTTTTCTCGACTCTTCAGAAGTTCCTCAACTGCCTCGCATCACCTGCGCGATATTTACGGCCAGCATTTATTTTAAATTGATTCGTGGCAGAGAGTGGCTAAAGAAGCGCTGTTTGCCGATCACTGTCTTAGGGGGTTGATTACATACCGTCGTTTATAGCCTGTTGTGTTGCTCTAGTACGTTAATTAAAATTACCTTACTTAATTAGAAATTCTATTTGGATCGCCTAAACTCCACATCCTCATGGGATAGCAATCCTACAAAGAGTAGTTCCCTAGGCGTAAAATGAGTCCATGTGAAGGTATTTGAATTAACGTCATACTGGAGTAACGTAACGGGCTATTGATGACGGTCGGAATCGATCTCCAAGGACCGAGGACAACTACACGTCATTTTGAACCAGGGTCAGTAAACGAGCCCACATCTGAGGTGACACTCTCCAAACACCACGCCGACGACATTTGAAGCCATGACTGATTGCACTAGACCCCTTTGTACATGATGCTCTTTCGTAGGAATCGAACCCACAATTGTGGGTTCAACCCTCCGTTCGCCAGTCCGTTGCTCTTCCAATCGTGCTACCAACTGAGAGGATTCGAACCATCAGCTTATAACCCGAAGGTTACTAGCGCAGTGGGCACACCTACTGAGCCAAGAGGCCCCCTACCCCCAAAAAGGTTCAATTCGCACCGTTTCGCTCTTCCTTCCAACAGGTGGAAACACCCCATTTGTCGCAAGAGCAGAACTATTTGCAGTCAGGTCTCTTCCTGTAGATAAAATCTGCTCCCATCTCCGAGGAACGGAAAATAAATAACACATCCGTGTGTTTTATGTTCCCCGAGATAACTTCCCGGGATAAGCCAAGAGTTGGGTCACCATGGCAACAATCTCCGACCACCTTTTCCGCACTTATCTGTTTCTTAATGCAGTTGGTCCCCTGAGAATCTCAGTTTTATTTCCATCCTGTGTTAAGGAGGGACCCCAGAAAAGCACGGTAAAGTTTTTATTGCATACATCTTGCTTCTTTTTATTATTATTCCAGGTATTCGTTTTTAAGTACTCGCTCAAAAACTTTAGTATGCGTGGTTATAGATAGCCGAACTTTAACGTAACCCGCATTTAGTAATTTCCAGTCTATAACGTCATTTCCCATTGGTCCCAAACAATTTCCTTTTCTTTCAATGCTAAAAAACAACGTATGTAACGTTATCACTTTGAAAAATGTCCCGCATTTAGCGTTTTTTCAGCAGGGGGGACTCAAGGCGATTTTCTTTAAAAAATCCTAGCAGGCCAGCACGGCGTTGCCCGTGGCAGTTCTTTTCGTGTCCTTACTGATACTAAAACATTAAAAAGTAAAAACTATTTCAAGAATGAGTCCAACCGACACGGGCACGTCGCAAATTCTCAGAAAATTCGGACTTCCAGTCATCTGGCGGAAAAGTTTTCGCAGTTTTCAAATTCGTTGATTCTATCTTTAACGATCGCGAAGATAAAAAACTTGAAATAGTCCTTTTTGTAATGAATATCTTCGGCAAATGCGTCAATTGTAAATTAGATATACTAAAAACTCATATCTGTGGAGAATGATGTTAATGACTTAGCTAGTCAAAGCAAAACGCAAGTCAAAATAACAGATTTCTTTAAACAATAAACTATTATAAAGGAATAATTCAAATGTTTCTTAAATGAGTCTTCATTTCATGCTGTATGAAGCTGAATTCTAATTAATTAGATCGTCTCGATTCGGCACATGTCTTAATTTTTGGTCGCAAATAACTTGCCAAGCACCTCAGCTCAGACTCATCACAAATGAAACATGACAACAGTCCCGTATCTAACGTTATTTCTTTCCGGTCCCTTGAAATGCGTTCAATCGGACTGTATTAGAAACACTTCTCTGCTAACTTTTGGATGAATTGATTTCAAATGGATTATAATTAGGGCAACTTTTTTGTTGCAGTAAAAATGGGAAAAGTTGCATTCATCATTTCCTAAAGTTGCATTTTTTTCTTGATACACCAAATTCTAAAATAAATTATTCGTAAAAACACACGTTTACAACAGTATTATAATACATACTGACATACAGAAGAACGTTGAATGGCCGATCCTTGGCCAGTCATTTCTTTAACATTGAAAACCTGCGCCAGCCGCTGTCATATAATATGCCGTATCGGATAATAGAAGCGCAAAATCCTTTCGCTCAACATTCAGAGATTTTATAACGTCATCTACATGGCGAACCACATATTGATGATCGACACTCACCTCGTAAACTCTGCAGTCGATGACGCAAGTTTCCCCTGGATTATCAAGAGTGCCAACCCATGTGTTAAAGCACTTCTTGCCCTTTATTTCACTTTCGTCTTAGGACGAACACCTTCTTACCATGGACTTGTCTGATCCGTAATACTTCGGCGTTCGCAAGATCAGACACACGTGTTCGAAGGGTTGATTCAGAGAGCAAAAAATGAAATAGTAATTTGATATTAATTAATTTTAAGCTATGTTTTAAAAAGTTGCAGGTAGTTGTATTTATACAAAAAGTTGCATTTATGTTGCGGTTATAACTCACTTACTATACACCCCATGTAGGAGGAATTTTGGTTTTAGTACTTTACATGCAGCGTAAAACGCGTGAAAAAAAGTTGCATTTGTTGCAAAAAGTTGCCCTAATTATATTATTTTCCTTCCTAACGCTCTAGTAGAAGGTGCAGAGTTTTCAAATGGAAATTACACATTGGTTATGTATATTACAGCGAATTTATTAATGCCAAAAAATCTGACCATGTGTCGCATTTGGATAGTAGTACATACATTTAGGTTGTCTTACGGAATACGAATAAATATTAGTTTGGAATTGAGAGCAAGGGGAGGAGTGAAAAAGAGAGTTGATCCATGTCCTTTGCAGTTTGGTTTCGTTCTTAATCTATTAATAAATGTCCTAATTTTTTCAAACAATTATTTGTTTCCCAAGTCTGCAAAAAACAATCGAACTGCTCAATGCAGTCGAACTGATATTCATTGTATTAATTCATCATATACCCACTATGAGTCATCCTGATGTTTTGCCACATAATTACCCTAGGGTTATGTCCTCAAATTAGCAATTTAGCCATCTAAATGAGCAGTTTACCCATCTAAATAAGCAATTTACCCATCTAAAGGAGCAGTTTACCCATCTAATTGAGTAATTTACCCATCTAAATGAGTAATCTACACATCCAAAAATGCATGTTTTTAACTATTATTTTCTTTCTAAAAATAAATTTTTATTGATCATTTCTGAGTTTTAAAGTACGTAATAAAAGTGAGCAGCGGTAGCTTCGTTGATTGGTTGGTTGATTTGGTTTTAAGGCTCAAGGTCCGTTTCAAGGCAAGATTTAACACATCCAATCAAAGCAGGTAAAAAAGTCAACCAAACTAGAAAAAAGTATTCTAAAAGTTACGCTCTCTAATAGTATAAAAAGGCAACTTAAAATAGGGTAGCTCGGTTGGAAGAATAGCGGATTAGCAACCGGAGGGTTACCGGTTCGAAAGTAGTTCCAACTAGGGATACGACATCGACAGCAAAACATCGATGTTCAAAATTAAAACATCGATGTTGATAATACATCGCCCTAAAAACATCGATGTTTTTAATATTCAGTGTATTTAAACTTTTTCCCCCATTTCTTAAAACTGGTTTAGCAACGAGTGATGCGACATCGGCTCCAATACATCAATGTTTTTTTTTTAAAACACCAATGTTTTGAAAACATCGACAACGATGTCGCATCCCTACTTTTCAGACCCTTCACCCTTGGTCACTTTGGTCTAAATATATGTTCAATTTGCTGATTTGAAAAATGATGCTTCTTGGTTATTTTTTACATTTTTAGAACGGTACTTTTATCATTTAAAAATAAAACATCGACAACGTAAAAACACCGATGTTACAAAAACAGCGACCCCAATACATCGATGTTACAAAAACATGGACCCCAATACATCGATGTTAAATACATCGATGTTTTTTTAAAAACATCGATGTTTTAAAAATATCGACATCGATGTCGCATCCCTAGTTCCAACCAAGTCGTGTACGTGGTGAATTAGTGCCCGAACAATGATGTCCTTCAATTGTCCTCACGTCGGCGTGGTGCGAACGTTTGGAGTGATGGTTTAAACTAAGGTGCTGACCATCTTTCAAAATGAGAGGTTTCTACGAGACATCTCGTTCATCAACATCTCAACAATTTTACTAATATCGAGATATCTCGATCGAGATATCTGACACGAGTTGCCAAAAGCCCTCACGTCAGCTTGGCGTGGAAGTTTGGAGAGTGGGGCGCCAGATCGGGTGTTGCCTCGTCATCTGACCGTGGTTCAAAATGACGAGATGTTGTGGACCAAGACTAACTCGGATCACCAAAAAACTAGGTGAAAGCGAAAATTGTAAATAAAATAAATCGTGTAGGTTTAAATGTATATTTTATCAAATATAAAAGTTAAACAGATACACCACATGTAATTCATATTGTGCGATAACTAAAGAGTTCTTACTTAAAAAAAGTCCTTTATTGTTTTTTATTTTACGAAACTTTGGCATTTTTTTGCAGCAATGTTTCGCCCTTTTTTTAAGGCTAACAGGATTGGTGGTGTCGCTTCTTCTTGTTGTTCTATATATTAATAGCAATTTCGATAGCTTTTAGTTCATCTGCATGGGAGATTTTCATCGTCACTGTCTTCATCATCATCGCTAAATTCATTTTCCTCATTGACAATCATTTTTTTATCTGTAATGTCTTGTTGTTCGTCAGCGTTTATCCAGTCACGGATTGCGTTTAACTGAGTATTTGTGAGATCAAGTTCAGAAATATTTGTATATAAAAGAAACTGTTTAGATCAGTACATATCTTCTGCCTCCCCAACTTAGGCCAAGTAGCAGAAAAAACGGATCCCCATTTTTTGCCGTAATTGCAAAAGACATTTTGCAAAAATGTTCTTTTTTCTGCTATTTGGCCCCCGCTGGGGAGGCAGAAGATATGTACTGATCTAAACAGTTTTTCTTAAAGTTGATATTGACTGTAATAGCTTACTTTTGCGCACTATTAGAAAGTAATTGTAAACGTTTTTATTTTTTATATATATAAAAAATGCCCGAATTTTGATCTTTTTGGAGGGTTTGAACCCCTTGGGAAGGCAAAAGATATCAATAAATCGGGATGAAATTTCTTACACATTAGTTTTACAGCATGAGCCAACTTTTCCGCACTATTAGATTGTGATACAAAAAAAAAATATTTTTTCGGCCCACCCTAATCCCGGTCTCTAAGCTTTCACTTCAATCCGTGAGGACGCATTTAACACGCACCAGCCTCCGTGGACACGACGGTCCTTTTTTTATCTAGTTTCGAACTCGCAATCCTTCTGTCGCTAATCCGTTTCATCCAACTGACAGTCACCGAAAGAATAATTCGTCGGCTGGAATGTTGAATGACCGGATGAATAGCGAGAAGACTTCCGACGCGATAATCTCAGAGCGACCATAAAAAATACGATCTCTAAAAATCTTAAAATCGATATTTTTTTTAAAGTTTCAGGTGCCCGCGCCTTTTTAACGATACGTCATGCTAGCCTCCTTCAAGAATATCCAGAGATTGCTTGTACGTGATATTTCAACTCGTCCATGGCATATTTAAACTCAACAGATGTTTTAAAACAAATTACGGTTGAGTGGTTTCGAATCCGTCATTTTCATACTTTGAAGATTTAACCTTGAGAGTAACTGAAAATTTTCCTGGTTTTGATTAAAATCTAAGAATGCAAATGGCCTTTTCTGTGGGGAGCCCGGTTGGTAGGAATTTTAATTAAAGTCTACTGGGGCAACACAACGGGGGGCTATTGAGGACGGTCCTGGATCAACCCCAACGGGAGAGATCCGAGGACAACACGTAATTTTGAACCACGGTCAGATGAGGTAACACATGAGCTGGAACCCTCATCTCCAAACTTCCCCACCAAACTAACCTGAGAAGATTGGAGGCACTGACGGATTTAACAAGCAAAAGCCCCCTTTGTACACGACGGTCTTTGGTTGGATTCGAATTTGCAACCCTCCGGTTACTAATCCGTTACTCTTCCAAACAGACCACCGAGAAAAGAAGCGAATGATGTGTCATGGGATTTGTTTTTTCGAGTTTGATCCTGGATGGTCACCAATAGCCTTTTGTGTTGCACCAGTGCGGCGTTAGTTAAAGTACCTACCAACATACATTTTGTATAGTAATGGTAATGGTAATTTTAGTTAATGTCGTACTAGAACAACACAACGGGCAATTGACGATGGTCCGGGATCAGTTCCTTAAGGGAAAGATTCGAGGACAACACCTCGTCATTTTGAACCACGGTCAGATGACGAAGCAACACCTGAGCTGGAGCCCCACTCTCCAAACTTCCACGCCAACCCAACGTGAGGACTTTCGGCCACGACAGATTGCACCAGCCGCCTCTACACCATACGCTTACAAACATCCATGCCCGGACCCGGATTCGAACCAGGAACCTTCCGATCTAGAGGCTAACATCTTAACCACTATACCGGTTGGTCGGCACATTTTGTGTGTGTAAGATATCTAGAAACTCGTTTTACAAGGAGAGATTCAATTGAAATTCGCACAAATCAGTTGCATTATTATCGTAAGAGGGGATGACCTTGGAAAAGTTCATTTGTCAAAAGGTGAACTTGTTTATTCTAGACCATTGGGGTATCCAGCTTCCTCCATGGAGCCCTGCGGTCTCCTCGCGCCTTCCCAGGGGTCTTTGCGACCGAACCAAAAAATACTTAATTTTTATTAAATAAAGAATAAGAAACAAAAATAAATATAAAACAACAAATGACATTCTGAACGGAAATTTGCCACGTCGAATTTCGCACTTCCTCTAGCAGACGACGCTTGTGCGCATACTGCTGCCACTAGCTGCAAAATTAATGACACACGACGAGGCTGAGCAGTAATTTGGTAATTTTTAATTAACGTCGTACTAGAGCAACAAAACCTGATCTGGCATCCCACTCTCCAAACTTCCACACCAACTCAACGTGAGGAGTTTCGGCCACGAAAGATTTAAGGGGCACCAGCCCCACCTCTACACCATACACTAACAAATCACCGCTTCCCTCTGCCCTTCGGCACCCCGTGGTCGCTCACGCCGTCTTTTGCTTGCTCTCTGTGACATTTTGCCCTCATCGATTGCCTTGACCCCATATCCCGCCAAACTGTCAGTGAGTGACCCATTCGATTGAAATGGCGTGTACGAAAGAGAGGGTAATAACATTAATAGAACTATTGAGAGAGTCCTCCTCTGGGACCCAACTACATCCGAGTTCAAAGACAAAAATAAAAAATACCTGGAGTGAAATGAGTGGGGAACTGGACATCTTGATGAAAAGTGATCAGTAGGGCAACTTTTTACAAAAAATGCAACTTTTTTTCACACGTTCTACTTAGCATGTAAAGAACTAAAACCAAAATTCCTCCTTCATGGGGTGTATTATAAGTG